>CM060606.1:3837500-3865000 GCA_030578255.1 Tiaroga cobitis
CCACATAGACACACAGACAACATTAAACACTGGATTTACACCACAGGGGGACTTTAAGTATTGTAAATTTGATTACATTTTAATCAATATAATATACAATTCATATAATATATGAATTATTATTATATTAGTCATTTGCTAACAATGTTAAAACCTAGATCTAGATTCTATTCTATATGAGTCCCAAATCTTGCTCCGCTGCAAACATTACACACCTAGAATAAGACAAGTGCATTTATAAATGTGTGTGTGTGTGTGTGTGTGTGTGTGTTCAAGGTTTAAAAGAGCTGAATCCCGAGGCTTTGCTTGAATGTGTCGAAGAGTTGGAAGCATGTGTGTAGAGTAAAGCGTGATCACTCAGGAGTGATGGTTGTGTTGGGTTAGTGTGTGTGTGTGTGTGTGTGTGTGTGTGTAGAGTAAAGCGTGATCACTCAGGAGTGATGGTTGTGTTGGGTTAGTGTGTGTGTGTGTGTGTGTGTGTGTGTGTAGAGTAAAGCGTGATCACTCAGGAGTGATGGTTGTGTTGGGTTAGTGTGTGTGTGTGTGTGTGTGTGTGTGTGTAGAGTAAAGCGTGATCACTCAGGAGTGATGGTTGTGTTGGGTTAGTGTGTGTGTGTGTGTGTGTGTAGAGTAAAGCGTGATCACTCAGGAGTGATGGTTGTGTTGGGTTAGTGTGTGTGTGTGTGTGTGTGTGTGTGTAGAGTAAAGCGTGATCACTCAGGAGTGATGGTTGTGTTGGGTTAGTGTGTGTGTGTGTGTGTGTGTGTGTAGAGTAAAGCGTGATCACTCAGGAGTGATGGTTGTGTTGGGTTAGTGTGTGTGTGTGTGTGTGTGTGTGTGTGTAGAGTAAAGCGTGATCACTCAGGAGTGATGGTTGTGTTGGGTTAGTGTGTGTGTGTGTGTGTGTGTGTGTGTGTAGAGTAAAGCGTGATCACTCAGGAGTGATGGTTGTGTTGGGTTAGTGTGTGTGTGTGTGTGTGTGTGTGTAGAGTAAAGCGTGATCACTCAGGAGTGATGGTTGTGTTGGGTTAGTGTGTGTGTGTGTGTGTGTGTGTAGAGTAAAGCGTGATCACTCAGGAGTGATGGTTGTGTTGCGTTAGTGTGTGTGTGTGTGTGTAGAGTAAAGCGTGATCACTCAGGAGTGATGGTTGTGTTGGGTTAGTGTGTGTGTGTGTGTGTAGAGTAAAGCGTGATCACTCAGGAGTGATGGTTGTGTTGGGTTAGTGTGTGTGTGTGTGTGTGTGTAGAGTAAAGCGTGATCACTCAGGAGTGATGGTTGTGTTGGGTTAGTGTGTGTGTGTGTGTGTGTGTGTGTGTGTGTAGAGTAAAGCGTGATCACTCAGGAGTGATGGTTGTGTTGGGTTAGTGTGTGTGTGTGTGTGTGTGTGTGTAGAGTAAAGCGTGATCACTCAGGAGTGATGGTTGTGTTGGGTTAGTGTGTGTGTGTGTGTGTGTGTGTAGAGTAAAGCGTGATCACTCAGGAGTGATGGTTGTGTTGCGTTAGTGTGTGTGTGTGTGTGTGTGTGTAGAGTAAAGCGTGATCACTCAGGAGTGATGGTTGTGTTGGGTTAGTGTGTGTGTGTGTGTGTAGAGTAAAGCGTGATCACTCAGGAGTGATGGTTGTGTTGGGTTAGTGTGTGTGTGTGTGTGTGTGTGTGTAGAGTAAAGCGTGATCACTCAGGAGTGATGGTTGTGTTGGGTTAGTGTGTGTGTGTGTGTGTAGAGTAAAGCGTGATCACTCAGGAGTGATGGTTGTGTTGGGTTAGTGTGTGTGTGTGTGTGTGTGTAGAGTAAAGCGTGATCACTCAGGAGTGATGGTTGTGTTGGGTTAGTGTGTGTGTGTGTGTGTGTAGAGTAAAGCGTGATCACTCAGGAGTGATGGTTGTGTTGGGTTAGTGTGTGTGTGTGTGTGTAGAGTAAAGCGTGATCACTCAGGAGTGATGGTTGTGTTGGGTTAGTGTGTGTGTGTGTGTGTAGAGTAAAGCGTGATCACTCAGGAGTGATGGTTGTGTTGGGTTAGTGTGTGTGTGTGTGTGTGTGTGTAGAGTAAAGCGTGATCACTCAGGAGTGATGGTTGTGTTGGGTTAGTGTGTGTGTGTGTATGTGTGTGTGTGTGTGTAGAGTAAAGCATGATCACTCAGGAGTGATGGTTGTGTTGGGTTAGTGTGTGTGTGTGTGTGTGTAGAGTAAAGCGTGATCACTCAGGAGTGATGGTTGTGTTGGGTTAGTGTGTGTGTGTGTGTGTGTAGAGTAAAGCGTGATCACTCAGGAGTGATGGTTGTGTTGGGTTAGTGTGTGTGTGTGTGTGTGTGTGTGTGTGTAGAGTAAAGCGTGATCACTCAGGAGTGATGGTTGTGTTGGGTTAGTGTGTGTGTGTGTATGTGTGTGTGTGTGTGTAGAGTAAAGCATGATCACTCAGGAGTGATGGTTGTGTTGGGTTAGTGTGTGTGTGTGTGTGTGTGTGTAGAGTAAAGCGTGATCACTCAGGAGTGATGGTTGTGTTGGGTTAGTGTGTGTGTGTGTGTGTGTGTGTGTAGAGTAAAGCGTGATCACTCAGGAGTGATGGTTGTGTTGGGTTAGTGTGTGTGTGTGTGTGTGTGTGTGTAGAGTAAAGCGTGATCACTCAGGAGTGATGGTTGTGTTGGGTTAGTGTGTGTGTGTGTGTAGAGTAAAGCGTGATCACTCAGGAGTGATGGTTGTGTTGGGTTAGTGTGTGTGTGTGTGTGTGTGTAGAGTAAAGCGTGATCACTCAGGAGTGATGGTTGTGTTGGGTTAGTGTGTGTTTGTGTGTGTGTGTAGAGTAAAGCGTGATCACTCAGGAGTGATGGTTGTGTTGCGTTAGTGTGTGTGTGTGTGTGTAGAGTAAAGCGTGATCACTCAGGAGTGATGGTTGTGTTGGGTTAGTGTGTGTGTGTGTGTGTGTGTAGAGTAAAGCGTGATCACTCAGGAGTGATGGTTGTGTTGGGTTAGTGTGTGTGTGTGTGTGTGTGTTGAGTAAAGCGTGATCACTCAGGAGTGTTGGTTGTGTTGGGTTAGTGTGTGTGTGTGTGTGTGTAGAGTAAAGCGTGATCACTCAGGAGTGATGGTTGTGTTGGGTTAGTGTGTGTGTGTGTGTGTGTGTGTGTGTGTAGAGTAAAGCATGATCACTCAGGAGTGATGGTTGTGTTGGGTTAGTGTGTGTGTGTGTGTGTGTGTAGAGTAAAGCGTGATCACTCAGGAGTGATGGTTGTGTTGGGTTAGTGTGTGTGTGTGTGTGTGTGTGTGTAGAGTAAAGCGTGATCACTCAGGAGTGATGGTTGTGTTGGGTTAGTGTGTGTGTGTGTGTGTGTAGAGTAAAGCGTGATCACTCAGGAGTGATGGTTGTGTTGGGTTAGTGTGTGTGTGTGTGTGTGTAGAGTAAAGTGTGATCACTCAGGAGTGATGGTTGTGTTGGGTTAGTGTGTGTGTGTGTGTGTGTGTAGAGTAAAGCGTGATCACTCAGGAGTGATGGTTGTGTTGGGTTAGTGTGTGTGTGTGTGTGTAGAGTAAAGCGTGATCACTCAGGAGTGATGGTTGTGTTGGGTTAGTGTGTGTGTGTGTGTGTAGAGTAAAGCGTGATCACTCAGGAGTGATGGTTGTGTTGGGTTAGTGTGTGTGTGTGTGTGTAGAGTAAAGCGTGATCACTCAGGAGTGATGGTTGTGTTGGGTTAGTGTGTGTGTGTGTGTGTGTGTGTGTGTGTGTGTGTGTAGAGTAAAGCGTGATCACTTTAGGAGTGATGGTTGTGTTGGGTTAGTGTGTGTGTGTGTGTGTGTGTGTGTAGAGTAAAGCGTGATCACTCAGGAGTGATGGTTGTGTTGGGTTAGTGTGTGTGTGTGTGTGTGTGTGTGTGTGTGTGTGTGTAGAGTAAAGCGTGATCACTCAGGAGTGATGGTTGTGTTGGGTTAGTGTGTGTGTGTGTATGTGTGTGTGTGTGTGTAGAGTAAAGCATGATCACTCAGGAGTGATGGTTGTGTTGGGTTAGTGTGTGTGTGTGTGTGTGTGTGTGTGTGTGTGTGTGTGTGTGTGTGTGGAGTAAAGCGTGATCACTCAGGAGTGATGGTTGTGTTGGGTTAGTGTGTGTGTGTGTGTGTGTGTGTGTAGAGTAAAGCGTGATCACTCAGGAGTGATGGTTGTGTTGGGTTAGTGTGTGTGTGTGTATGTGTGTGTGTGTGTGTAGAGTAAAGCATGATCACTCAGGAGTGATGGTTGTGTTTGGTTAGTGTGTGTGTGTGTAGAGTAAAGCGTGAGCACTCAGGAGTGATGGTTGTGTTGGGTTAGTGTGTGTGTGTGTGTGTGTAGAGTAAAGAGTGATCACTCAGGAGTGATGGTTGTGTTGGGTTAGTGTGTGTGTGTGTGTGTGTGTGTGTAGAGTAAAGCGTGATCACTCAGGAGTGTTGGTTGTGTTGGGTTAGTGTGTGTGTGTGTGTGTGTGTGTAGAGTAAAGCGTGATCACTCAGGAGTGATGGTTGTGCTGGGTTAGTGTGTGTGTGTGTGTGTGTGTGTAGAGTAAAGCGTGATCACTCAGGAGTGATGGTTGTGTTGCGTTAGTGTGTGTGTGTGTGTGTGTGTAGAGTAAAGCGTGATCACTCAGGAGTGATGGTTGTGTTGGGTTAGTGTGTGTGTGTGTGTGTGTGTGTGTGTGTGTAGAGTAAAGCATGATCACTCAGGAGTGATGGTTGTGTTGGGTTAGTGTGTGTGTGTGTGTGTGTGTAGAGTAAAGCGTGATCACTCAGGAGTGATGGTTGTGTTGGGTTAGTGTGTGTGTGTGTGTGTGTAGAGTAAAGCGTGATCACTCAGGAGTGATGGTTGTGTTGCGTTAGTGTGTGTGTGTGTGTGTAGAGTAAAGCGTGATCACTCAGGAGTGATGGTTGTGTTGGGTTAGTGTGTGTGTGTGTGTGTGTGTGTGTAGAGTAAAGCATGATCACTCAGGAGTGATGGTTGTGTTGGGTTAGTGTGTGTGTGTGTGTGTGTGTGTGTGTGTAGAGTAAAGCATGATCACTCAGGAGTGATGGTTGTGTTGGGTTAGTGTGTGTGTGTGTGTGTGTGTGTGTAGAGTAAAGCATGATCACTCAGGAGTGATGGTTGTGTTGGGTGTGTGTGTGTGTGTGTGTGTGTGTGTGTAGAGTAAAGCGTGATCACTCAGGAGTGATGGTTGTGTTGGGTTAGTGTGTGTGTGTGTGTGTGTGTGTGTAGAGTAAAGCATGATCACTCAGGAGTGATGGTTGTGTTGGGTTAGTGTGTGTGTGTGTGTGTGTGTGTGTGTAGAGTAAAGCATGATCACTCAGGAGTGATGGTTGTGTTGGGTTAGTGTGTGTGTGTGTGTAGAGTAAAGCGTGATCACTCAGGAGTGATGGTTGTGTTGGGTTAGTGTGTGTGTGTGTGTGTGTGTGTAGAGTAAAGCGTGATCACTCAGGAGTGATGGTTGTGTTGGGTTAGTGTGTGTGTGTGTGTGTGTAGAGTAAAGCATGATCACTCAGGAGTGATGGTTGTGTTGGGTTAGTGTGTGTGTGTGTGTGTGTGTGTGTGTGTGTAGAGTAAAGCATGATCACTCAGGAGTGATGGTTGTGTTGGGTTAGTGTGTGTGTGTGTGTGTGTAGAGTAAAGCATGATCACTCAGGAGTGATGGTTGTGTTGGGTTAGTGTGTGTGTGTGTGTGTGTGTGTGTGTAGAGTAAAGCGTGATCACTCAGGAGTGATGGTTGTGTTGGGTTAGTGTGTGTGTGTGTGTGTGTAGAGTAAAGCGTGATCACTCAGGAGTGATGGTTGTGTTGGGTTAGTGTGTGTGTGTGTGTGTGTGTAGAGTAAAGCGTGATCACTCAGGAGTGATGGTTGTGTTGGGTTAGTGTGTGTGTGTGTGTGTGTGTGTGTGTGTAGAGTAAAGCGTGATCACTCAGGAGTGATGGTTGTGTTGGGTTAGTGTGTGTGTGTGTGTGTGTGTGTGTAGAGTAAAGCGTGATCACTCAGGAGTGATGGTTGTGTTGGGTTAGTGTGTGTGTGTGTGTGTGTGTGTGTAGAGTAAAGCGTGATCACTCAGGAGTGATGGTTGTGTTGGGTTAGTGTGTGTGTGTGTGTGTGTGTGTAGAGTAAAGCGTGATCACTCAGGAGTGATGGTTGTGTTGGGTTAGTGTGTGTGTGTGTGTGTAGAGTAAAGCGTGATCACTCAGGAGTGATGGTTGTGTTGGGTTAGTGTGTGTGTGTGTGTGTGTGTGTGTGTGTAGAGTAAAGCGTGATCACTCAGGAGTGATGGTTGTGTTGGGTTAGTGTGTGTGTGTGTGTGTGTGTGTGTAGAGTAAAGCGTGATCACTCAGGAGTGATGGTTGTGTTGGGTTAGTGTGTGTGTGTGTGTGTGTGTGTGTAGAGTAAAGCGTGATCACTCAGGAGTGATGGTTGTGTTGGGTTAGTGTGTGTGTGTGTGTGTGTGTGTAGAGTAAAGCGTGATCACTCAGGAGTGATGGTTGTGTTGGGTTAGTGTGTGTGTGTGTGTGTGTGTGTGTAGAGTAAAGCGTGATCACTCAGGAGTGATGGTTGTGTTGGGTTAGTGTGTGTGTGTGTGTGTGTGTGTGTAGAGTAAAGCGTGATCACTCAGGAGTGATGGTTGTGTTGGGTTAGTGTGTGTGTGTGTGTGTGTGTGTGTAGAGTAAAGCGTGATCACTCAGGAGTGATGGTTGTGTTGGGTTAGTGTGTGTGTGTGTGTGTGTGTGTGTGTGTGTAGAGTAAAGCGTGATCACTCAGGAGTGATGGTTGTGTTGGGTTAGTGTGTGTGTGTGTGTGTGTGTGTAGAGTAAAGCATGATCACTCAGGAGTGATGGTTGTGTTGGGTTAGTGTGTGTGTGTGTGTGTGTGTGTGTGTGTGTGTGTTGCCACTCGTCCCTTATAATTACAATCATCCCATTTGTGAAGATGAAACGATGTCATGATTTTGTCACGGTTCTGTTAGTTTGGACTGTTGTTAGTCGTCGGTTGTCTCGGTCACTCATTATCACGTGTACTTCAGTTCAGTTCTGTTTGTGTTTCATTGTCAGAGATCGCCTGTTACGTGTGTGTATCGCTCTGTGCCTTTGGGTTTATTAGAGGACTGCGTTCTCTTCATCCTCGTGTTGGAGTTTGATCTTCTACACAGCGTTGGGACAGATTTGCCCTGTATTTGTTTTTTACAAATTGGTTAATAAATGCAGTGGGGATGTAGTTTCTTTCAGTGGGGAGAAAAACATAATAGTGAATAAAACCAAGTAGTCAGAGAAATTCAGCCTCAACTACACATCAAATCCCAGATCAAATCCACCAATGAAACACAAGATGTCTAGAAATAGGCCTGAATTGAGAAAAGAATTATCAGTGGGTCTGATCTGTATTTGCCTGGCAAATTCATCCAAAGTTGTAAAGACTGATTTATACTGAAGTAAAAGTACAGAAGTACTCGTTTTTAAAAGTACTTAAGTGTCAGAAGTAAAAAGTAAATGTCAATGCATTGTTTTATTATTGTTGTGTGTAATACTTACAGTATCTTATGCCTCTGAATCTATGCCTTCCCTCATATCAATATCACATGTATGTCTAGAACACAGTTCCAGTAGTGGGATTGAATGTGAGACTGAACGAGTGCACTCAAGAGCGTCCACAATGCTTTCCGACACACTAAAGGCTGTTCCCTCAAAGAGTGCCCTACTAAACGTGTTTTGGCTTTGTGTGAACGTGATTGACACAACGCGAGGTCGTATTTATTTTTTAACGTGTGAAAATTCCGGAAGAGAGTTTCGGACTCGGTGTGCAAGGACCTTTAGTCGAGTCATCCTCATTTATATAGCGCTTTTAACAATGTGGATTGTTTCAAAGCAGCTTTACAGAGATAAACTTAATATAATTTAAAGTAACAGAGATTGTTTTGGTTTGTCATTCCCTACAACCCATGCCTAAACAAACTACTTGTCTTGCCTATAAATTTGATACAGAAATTTATTTTATTTTATCACTTCGGGGTACGCGAGCCGAAATTTCACAAGGCTTCATCTGTAGAGTGGGGAAGGGATCCTCCATAGGGAGAGGATAGTGGACACTTCAGCACTGCGCTGTCTTCAGGAAGTGACATCGTTCTGGCAAGCGTCTGTCTCCAGCTTCCGGAGATCTAGACCTCCACAGAGGACATGATGATGCTCACACCATCAGTCCGATCCGTCCCGTCACAGCTTCACAGTGAAGCTAAAGGCTTCTCATAATAACCTCTCTAATGTTGAGTTCTGCACCGTTGCTTTGACAAAGCATCTGTCAATCGAACTAAAATTGAAGCTGCAATATGGCCAAAGTCCTTTCAAGGAAAGTCTGTTCACTTGCCGGCCATTTTTGCAACGCCTGTTTCGGGCATTCAAGACCGAGTCCTCTGGACTTAAACAAGGAAATCCTGAATCACAGAAACTGCTTGCTTAATCTGACATGAACTGTCCCATAAATGTTGTTTCTTATGTTCAAAATAGCATTAAAAAAGCTTATTTTCCAGGTCATGTGCAGTTATGAGTGTGTGTCTCAGAGACTGTTTCTGTATCTGAAGACTTTGTCATGGCTGTGTGTGCGTCTACACGGCATCCGCTCATGATCCGCTGTTCAGCATCTCGGACTGAGTCGGCTCACAGTTTTCTGCCAAATTAAAAGCCTGAGGATTTACCTCTTGCAGGTGAAGTAATTCAGACATAAGAATTGTAATTTTACTACTCTACTGTAAAGTTAAATAATCAATATACTTCCAGTTCCAGAGCAGCTACACACAGCATAAAGCCTTACGACCCCCAGTGAGCAATCCAATGGGAACAATGGGAAGGGAAAAAAGACAGACGTTTAAAGGAATATTTGGAGTTGAATACTTTGGCTGTATGGACAGCATCTGTGGTCTGCCGTTTACAGATGGATGGCGGGACATTCTCTCTCTCTCTCTCTCTCTCTCTGTGTGTTTTGAACTTTGCTGTTTTGAGAATATGTGCATTATTTATGAGTTTGTCTTCCATAAACTTCCAAACAGCCTCCCAACGCCTGGCTCATGTCCTCGTGTAACTTCACACAAACTCACACATGCATCATCCACTCAGAGCCTGTGGAGAACAGAGGAAGGAGAAGTCGCCTCCAAATATATGCTTTGCATATCTCCCATGACCGGTGTGTGTGTGTGTGTGTATTTGAGGAAGTGTGCGCTCGAGGGATCCATCAATACATCTCAACTGTAGTGTCTCGGAGTGTGAGTGTAGAAACACTTCCAGATGTGATCCAGAGAAGCACTGGCCGGAGGAGAGTGATCGCAGTGAATCTGTTAAATCCAGACCCCGTCCTCTGTTGTGTGCTCGCTCAGACACACAGGCGTATCGTGCGGCTCTAGGCCGCTGCCACACGGGCTTTTAAAACGGTTTGGAGCTTTTCACAAACACAAGCCACAGGTCTGAGGCCTAACCCAGTTCTCTGAGCTCTGGCTGGACATACACTCGCCGTCATACGTTTACAAACACCTTGCAGAATCTTTTAGATGTTAATCATTTTAACAAAATATGACATTTTTTATGTCGAACTTCTCTGAATAAGCTTCTTCACATATCAGAGGTTTACATATAGTCCTCAAGACAAAATAATATAAAAATCACCCTGTTCAAAAGTTTGCATGACTACGGTAATCTCGGAATAAGGATGAGACAGACTAAAATTAGCATAGATGCCATTCTTTGTCCAGTTTGTCCTGGATTGTTAAATTGCCCAATGCTCTTCGGGAAAATCCTCCAGAATCCTCGCATTCCCCGATTCTCCAGAAGCTTCTGCATATTTGAACCCTTTCCAGCAGTGACTGTATGATTCTCAGATTCATCTTTCATGTTTAACAGGCTGGGTTTTTTATTCATAAAATGTAATTAAAATAAACAATAATTAAAACAAAATTAGTTAATTAAAACTAAATCCATTAAATGATGATGGGAACACCTGACGGAACCATTTACAGGCTTTCCCCCATTCTGTCTTCTGATGGAGTTTGGGTTCTTAGTTAGGGACACTTAATATTAAACACTATCATTGATCTCCGGCACTGACACTATTGGATGAGAGCTGAGCTGAGCTGGACGATGGCATCAATGCTTTCTCCAGAGCTGCTATATAGAGGATTCAACTTTGTTTCATAATTGATGTCATTTTTGTTTTGTTTAACTTGAAATACTAAAATAACTCAAACTAAATCTAAATCGAATTCAAATCATTAACTATAACAGTATATCAGTGATTCTAAATGAACACTGATCGCACGGCCTCTCGTGGATTATTTGTTTAGTTCAGAGTTTAACAATGTGATTTTTTTTTTACTGTACATAATAGTTTGGGTATTTTCATCTCTCTCTTTGTGGTGTTCCTGATAAACTGCAGATGTCTTATTCAGATGCAGAACTTTTTCAACCACACAACCCATGTGACTTGTCTAAACTTATATAGTCTGTTCTGTTGGTGTATTGTGGTGACACCCATCAAAGTCCATATGATAAAAATAACTTTGAGAAAATATGTTTTGTTTTGTTTTCCCACTGATGTCTGGAAGCTCTGCTGTGAAGAGTGATCTCAAACACACACTCACTCAAATAACTAATGAATGAGAGGTGTGTGTGGTGGAAAACAGAGTAGTTAATCTTCCTACAAAGGAAAATAGTTTATAATTCAGGCATGAATGTGGTCAACAGCTTGTGTTCAGGAGTGTGTGAGTGTGTACAGGTTTGGCTATACTTGTGAGGGCCAAATGTCCTCACTGATATAGTTTCTGTGTATTCTGCACATGTTTCTGTGGTAGTGGTTGGGTTAGGCCATAGATAATATCACTAACCTGATATAGAATCAGTGGAACTCTATGCAATGTCCTCATTAATATAGTGAAAGTCAAGTTGTGGTCGTGTTCAAGTGCAGGTCCACCATCTTATCTATACGGACCGGGTACTGAGACTGTGGTAACCTCCGCATAAGGATGAGACAGACAGACTAAAATAAGTAGAGATGCCATTCTTCATACGATGTAATGATGTAACGGATATGTAAGATGTGTATGCCAGGTGTTTTTGATCTGATTTAAACTGACAGTGTGTGTCTGTTCCAGGGTTCTGGTGCTAAATAGGAAAAGGATCCACCGCCTGCAGTTTAATTTGATATTCTAGGTATTATCAACTGGCCAGAATTTTGAGATCGCAAAAGACCTGAAGGACTATAATGTGTTAAGGGGGTGGTATAATGCCCATTTTTACAATATGTAAAATAAGTCTCTGTTGTCCCCAGAGTGTGTATGTGAAGTTTTAGCTCAAAATACCCCACAGATATTTTTTTACAGCATGTTAAAGTTGTCCCTTTTTGAGGGTGAGTAAAAACGCGTTGTTTCGTGTGGGTCCCTTTAAATGCAAATGAGCTGCTGCTCCCGGCACAGAGGGCGGAGCTTCAACAGCTCCTTCAGTGTGTGTCCTTCAACAGCTTCAAACAGTGTGTGTGTGTGTGTGTGTGTGTGTGCCTGCCTGTGTGTGTGTGTGTGAGTCAATAGTCAAGTTGTGAACTATTGATCAAGGGTCAAACGTTTCTGTTGCAATATCAAGTTCTTCTAAGCTATCCGGGATGCTGAGATGATGAAACTGATTAGGAAGATTATTGATAAAGCAATCTTTAGTGGCAGAAGTTATAGGTCTAACGTATTTATAACACGGAGTCGGCTTTGCAGCCTTGGCTAAATGTAATTTACATGAGACTAGATAATGATCTGAGATGTCATCGCTCTGCTGCAGAATTTCAACGGTATCAACATCTATTCCATGTGATAATATTAGATCTAGAGTATGATTACGACGATGAGTAGGTCCTGACACGTGTTGTCTAACTCCAATTGAGTTTACAATGTCTTTAAATGCCAATCCCAATGCATCTTTTTCATTATCTACATGTATATTAAAATCACCAACAATTAGTACTTTATCTGCAGCCAATACTAATTCTGATAGAAAGTCAGCAAATTCTTTGATAAAGTCTTTATGGTGCCCTGGTGGCCTGTATACAATAGCCAGCATAATTCTCAAGTGTGATTTATCATTTACACTGTTACATTAAGCACCAACACTTCAAAAGAATTATATTTAAAACAAGACTTATCAGTAATTCTGATGATATTCTATACATTACAGCAACACCTCCCCTTTGCCTTTCGGACGAGGCTCATGTTTATAACTGTAATCTTGTGGGTTTGACTCATTTAAAGTAATGTAATCGTTTGGTTTTAGCCAGGTTTCTGTCAAACACAGCACATCTAGGTTATGATCTGTAATCATATCAGTAACAATAAGTGGTTCTGAAGAAAAGGATAGAAAAGGATTGATTTGTATTATATATTTTTTAATTGTTGCACATCAATTAAATTATCACCCTTAAATGGGTATACTTTTTATGAATTTAATGTATCCTTGCTGTATACCAATATTAATTTCTTTCAAATAAAATAAAAATGTGAGTGAGCCCAACCCTTTGACCTCGGGTGTGAGTGTATAAGGTGTAATAGAAGGACATGCTGGAGCTTTAGAACTCAACACAGTATTAACTGAAGTCCGCTTCAGAAACGGCTCTGCTTCTGTTCGATCACATCAGCTCAGTTCCACCACCACTACAACACTTCATCTGCTACTTTTGCACAACTTTTGATTGTTTCGTTTTCATTGTTTCTCCATTCTTAATCATTTCAGTGCGCTGCTCCACAAGCCCTGCGCTTTTAACCCACCGTGTCAAGTTTAATTCGTTTGGTTCATGAAGAACGTGCAAGAACGCGTCCGGAGTGGGTGATGTGGTTTTCATGCATCTTTGGTATCTCTAAAAAGAGAAGACACATGTAGTTTTCGACAGCTTGCTGGAGAGAGGTGGGAATACCAGCGAGGATCAGACAGCGGCGCAGTGCTAAAATAGCGGCCAGACTTCAGTCTCAGCACAAAACACATGTTTTTCTGTGTGTCGTGGTTTGAGTTCTGCTTGCTGATGGAGAGCTTGTGTTGTTTGCGGATGACAGCTGAGTTTCTGCAGCGTTCTCATTCTCTCTCCACCAGAAACCACTTAAACAGACACAAATTCCTTATTCTCCAGTTGTGAGCCACTTATATTAATATAAAGCTCCTCTCACAGCTGCTCCTGACATACTGGACACAACCCTCATCACACGGAGCGCTGGAGCTCGACAATACTGACAGGAGCAGTGTAATATCGGGTTAGTTAGCTCGTGTCCTCCAGACCCATCATCCTCAATATATTTTTAATGAAATCTGAGATTTCTGTACCTCCATTGAAGGTCTATTCACCCAAAACTTTCATAAAGAGATGGTATGACGTCTATATGAATCGAGCGGTTTGATCCAAGTAGACGATGAAGAGACACGATTGCTTTATATGATGAACAGATTTAATTTAGACTTTTTCCCCATATAAACATTGATCAACGCTCAACAAATATCTCAAACAGACGTATGTGTGTCTCGTGAGAACAATCCTCAACTTGTTTCATATTTGAAGTGCGCTATGTGTGTGTGCGCTATGTGTGTGTGTTGATCTATGTCTATATGTGAATAAAGGCCTAAAAAGACAGAAATCTCTCAGGTTTCACTATAAATATCTTAATTTGTGTTTGATAAAAAAGGAAATGGGTTTGGAACAACATGAGGGAGAGAGAATTTACATTTTTGGGCAGACTATCACTTTAAAACAAAGAACGACACCAACTCTTTCGTCTCTCGATACTTCCCTTTAAGCGAAGCACATTGTTTTAGCAACTTTAGTTTTTGCATAATTTTCTTTATGTGCAGATCAGTGGCAAATTATTTATTACACCAGTAAAACATGTTGAAACTAAAAGACCGACCCAACCTACGTGTGTGGTTGAGTATGTGTGTGTGTGTGTGTGTGTGTGTGTGTGTTACGGAGAGACAGGCCGACCGCTGTAATTGCGTGTCTCAGATGTGGCTCAGCTGTACGTGGGCCGAGTGCAGACTGTGTGAGCAGTTCCAGACAGCAGACATACCAGTGTGTGTGTGTGTGTGTGTGTGTGTGTGTGAGGAGGATGTTTTGTGTAGGGCGTGGACAAGTGGAGAGAAAATATCCCTGAATCTGACCACGAGAATCCCACCCATATGATGGTGTCCACACACACCCTGGAGGCTCGCTGTGTGACGCTGATATCCACTGCTATAACACTGTCACATCAGAGGACCAGTCTCGCTGCCTCGTGTGTTTGGGTCCGGACTTAACCCTGACACATCAAATAATAGTCAGGAAACAAATCTATTTTTGTAATGGAACAGTTTATTGAACCTTAAGGCAAAATATTTTAAAAATGTAAAAAAAAAAGAAAAAGCTGAATTTTTTTGTTCAGTATCATATTTGATGCATCAGACTTTTATGGCTCATGTAGTATGATGTAGTGAGAATATGGAGTAAAAAAATTGCTTTCTTTTTTAAATATGCAGATGCTTATGTTTATATGGACAAAAGTGAGATGAAATTCTGATGCTTGTAATGTAAATCAATGAAATTATTATAACGCTATAGCAGATACTTTCATTAAATGCATATAAATATCAATATCTGCCAATAATATGTCTTAGTTAGATGATATTTAAATGCTTAATTTTATGATCTGTAGTTTTAAAACGTATAATGCAATGCAATACTGTGATGATTGAGAGACGAACAAATCTTTCTCAAAAGCCTGACGATCATATTCGATACTCATGATTTTTCTATAAAATGATGTCTGGATAATCAAGGAAACCGGCTTCAGTCCAGCACATATTCATCTTGAACTATCACTAACAAGATCAAAGTTATTCTTGTGTTTGCTTGATAAAAAGCCAGTAAAGGCCATAACGGAGGACGTTTGTACAGTTACAGTAAGAGACAGCAGAGTTTTGATCATGTTGATCATTTAGAGGCCTTAGAAATGTGCGTATCAAATATGATACACTGGGCTTTATAGGGTTAATTATTCATGTTAGCTGCTTCATTCATTAATGTTCAGGAAACCTTATTGTAAAGCGGTAACTAGGCACTACTACGTCACACACACTCGTCTCTTCTGAAAGATCTGGTCTTCGCAGCGTCACACGAGTGAGAACGATGAAACTCTCATATGGAGATTGTTCAGATTATGCAGATGACTGATCTCAGACACACCATCACTCATTTACAATACTCCAGATTCATTAATATTACAGCTAGATTAAGAACACATTCAGATGCTTATGCACATGTTTTGAATTAGGCACAATTTCTGTGCATATAATAATTCACTCAGTGAATGCGTCACCATCCTGACTAACGCAGCGCATTTCAATTTGCATTATTTAAATTCTTGGAAAGATGTGTGGGTGTTGTAAGGATTTAATGTTGTCTTTCGCTGTTTAAGCAACATGGAGAGCTTTAATAAGATTTACTATGGTCTCACATTTTGACTGTGTTATCTCAGATCTGGTTCATCATCAGTCATGGAGATGTGTGTGTGCAGTCACACTGATCGATCTGAACACTGGAGGAACTCATTCAGATAGCCAATTATTCATGTGATGTTTATAGAATATAATATACGCATGTAATATGTGCATGGACAGGTTGAGGACGTAGAGTCGTAGACGAACCACTCGCAGTTTCAGAAAGCTCTTGTACAGCGCACAACTGTATATGAACTATAATCATCTCTTAGCAATCTAACATTATCTTCATCCCTCCTGTCCCAGTTCCAGAGATCTGGAAGTTCATCAGCACACGTTTCTGAGTATTATATTTCTCATGAGCTTCTTCTTTCTTTTAAACTTTCCCCCCATATCTTAGCTTCTCTGTTTCTCTAAGAAGCGCGTGGCGTGATCGCATCGACCTCATCTGACAGACTGGCTTCATACGCATGACATCTCAGGCCGACATCAGGGAACAGCGTATTGGATTTCAATATCAACATGATAAAGTTGAGCTTTTATATTGTGCCCAGAGATCAGATATACCCAGATGTTTCTCTCATTTCCTTTCTGCAGACTTTATTAATTGAAGCGGAAACATGAGTTAATTGTAAGCACGGGGATATTAGTTATCTTTAGATGTAATAGCTGATGATTTGACTTCATCCTGTATTGTTCCTGTATTCTTCTTCTAAACTCGTCTCAAAGTTGATGTGTGTAAACTCAAATCTCCTGGGGTTTATTTCACATAAACAGGATTAGACTGCAGCTTCGACACAGTTGTATATCACTTCAAGACCTTATGATTTTAATTCCTTTCAGTCTTGAAATGAAAGCAAGATTGAAATCACCGTAATTGTCTACTTTAACTCTGTCACTGGTGGTTCCTCGTGACTCACAGAGACTTTGACCTCGTCCACGTGAGAGGAGAACGAGTGAGAGCAGAACGAGTGCGAGGAGAACGAGTGAGAGGAGAACGAGTGAGAGCAGAACGAGTGAGAGGAGAACGAGTGAGAGCAGAACGAGTGAGAGCAGAACGAGTGAGAGGAGAACGAGTGAGAGGAGAACGAGTGAGAGGAGAACGAGTGAGAGCAGAACGAGTGAGAGGAGAACGAGTGAGAGCAGAACGAGTGAGAGGAGAACGAGTGAGAGGAGAACGAGTGAGAGCAGAACGAGTGAGAGGAGAACGAGTGAGAGCAGAACGAGTGAGAGGAGAACGAGTGAGAGGAGAACGAGTGAGAGGAGAACGAGTGCGAGGAGAACGAGTGAGAGGAGAACGAGTGAGAGCAGAACGAGTGAGAGGAGAACGAGTGCGAGGAGAACGAGTGAGAGGAGAACGAGTGAGAGGAGAACGAGTGAGAGGAGAACGAGTGAGAGGAGAACGAGTGAGAGCAGAACGAGTGAGAGGAGAACGAGTGAGAGGAGAACGAGTGAGAGGAGAACGAGTGAGAGCAGAACGAGTGAGAGGAGAACGAGTGAGAGGAGAACGAGTGAGAGGAGAACGAGTGCGAGGAGAACGAGTGAGAGGAGAACGAGTGAGAGGAGAACGAGTGAGAGGAGAACGAGTGAGAGGAGAACGAGTGAGAGGAGAACGAGTGCGAGGAGAACGAGTGAGAGGAGAACGAGTGAGAGCAGAACGAGTGAGAGGAGAACGAGTGAGAGGAGAACGAGTGAGAGCAGAACGAGTGAGAGGAGAACGAGTGAGAGCAGAACGAGTGAGAGCAGAACGAGTGAGAGGAGAACGAGTGAGAGGAGAACGAGTGAGAGGAGAACGAGTGAGAGGAGAACGAGTGAGAGGAGAACGAGTGAGAGGAGAACGAGTTTGAGGAGAACGAGTGAGAGGAGAACGAGTGAGAGCAGAACGAGTGAGAGGAGAACGAGTGAGAGGAGAACGAGTGAGAGGAGAACGAGTGCGAGGAGAACGAGTGAGAGGAGAACGAGTGAGAGGAGAACGAGTGAGAGGAGAACGAGTGAGAGGAGAACGAGTGAGAGGAGAACGAGTGCGAGGAGAACGAGTGAGAGGAGAACGAGTGAGAGCAGAACGAGTGAGAGGAGAACGAGTGAGAGGAGAACGAGTGAGAGCAGAACGAGTGAGAGGAGAACGAGTGAGAGGAGAACGAGTGAGAGGAGAACGAGTGAGAGGAGAACGAGTGCGAGGAGAACGAGTGAGAGGAGAACGAGTGAGAGCAGAACGAGTGAGAGGAGAACGAGTGAGAGGAGAACGAGTGAGAGCAGAACGAGTGAGAGGAGAACGAGTGAGAGGAGAACGAGTGAGAGCAGAACGAGTGAGAGGAGAACGAGTGAGAGGAGAACGAGTGAGAGCAGAACGAGTGAGAGCAGAACGAGTGAGAGGAGAACGAGTGAGAGGAGAACGAGTGAGAGGAGAACGAGTGAGAGCAGAACGAGTGAGAGGAGAACGAGTGCGAGGAGAACGAGTGAGAGGAGAACGAGTGAGAGGAGAACGAGTGCGAGGAGAACGAGTGAGAGGAGAACGAGTGCGAGGAGAACGAGTGAGAGGAGAACGAGTGAGAGGAGAACGAGTGAGAGCAGAACGAGTGAGAGGAGAACGAGTGAGAGGGGAACGAGTGAGAGGAGAACGAGTGAGAGGAGAACGAGTGAGAGGAGAACGAGTGCGAGGGGAACGAGTGAGAGGGGAACGAGTGAGAGGGGAACGAGTGCGACGGGAACGAGTGAGAGGAGAACGAGTGAGAGGAGAACGAGTGAGAGCAGAACGAGTGAGAGGAGAACGAGTGAGAGGAGAACGAGTGAGAGGAGAACGAGTGCGAGGAGAACGAGTGAGAGGAGAACGAGTGAGAGGAGAACGAGTGAGAGGAGAACGAGTGAGAGGAGAACGAGTGAGAGGAGAACGAGTGCGAGGAGAACGAGTGAGAGGAGAACGAGTGAGAGCAGAACGAGTGAGAGCAGAACGAGTGAGAGGAGAACGAGTGAGAGCAGAACGAGTGAGAGGAGAACGAGTGAGAGGAGAACGAGTGAGAGCAGAACGAGTGAGAGGAGAACGAGTGAGAGGAGAACGAGTGAGAGCAGAACGAGTGAGAGCAGAACGAGTGAGAGGAGAACGAGTGAGAGGAGAACGAGTGAGAGGAGAACGAGTGAGAGCAGAACGAGTGAGAGGAGAACGAGTGCGAGGAGAACGAGTGAGAGGAGAACGAGTGAGAGGAGAACGAGTGCGAGGAGAACGAGTGAGAGGAGAACGAGTGCGAGGAGAACGAGTGAGAGGAGAACGAGTGAGAGGAGAACGAGTGAGAGCAGAACGAGTGAGAGGAGAACGAGTGAGAGGGGAACGAGTGAGAGGAGAACGAGTGAGAGGAGAACGAGTGAGAGGAGAACGAGTGCGAGGGGAACGAGTGAGAGGGGAACGAGTGAGAGGGGAACGAGTGCGACGGGAACGAGTGAGAGGAGAACGAGTGAGAGGAGAACGAGTGAGAGGAGAACGAGTGAGAGCAGAACGAGTGAGAGGAGAACGAGTGAGAGGAGAACGAGTGAGAGGAGAACGAGTGAGAGCAGAACGAGTGAGAGGAGAACGAGTGAGAGGAGAACGAGTGAGAGGAGAACGAGTGAGAGCAGAACGAGTGAGAGGAGAACGAGTGCGAGGAGAACGAGTGAGAGGAGAACGAGTGAGAGGAGAACGAGTGAGAGGAGAACGAGTGAGAGGAGAACGAGTGAGAGCAGAACGAGTGAGAGGAGAACGAGTGAGAGGAGAACGAGTGAGAGGAGAACGAGTGCGAGGAGAACGAGTGAGAGGAGAACGAGTGAGAGGAGAACGAGTGAGAGCAGAACGAGTGAGAGGAGAACGAGTGAGAGGAGAACGAGTGAGAGGAGAACGAGTGAGAGCAGAACGAGTGAGAGGAGAACGAGTGAGAGGAGTGCGAGGAGAACGAGTGAGAGGAGAACGAGTGAGAGCAGAACGAGTGAGAGGAGAACGAGTGAGAGGAGAACGAGTGAGAGGAGAACGAGTGCGAGGAGAACGAGTGAGAGGAGAACGAGTGAGAGGAGAACGAGTGAGAGGAGAACGAGTGAGAGGAGAACGAGTGAGAGGAGAACGAGTGCGAGGAGAACGAGTGAGAGGAGAACGAGTGAGAGCAGAACGAGTGAGAGGAGAACGAGTGAGAGGAGAACGAGTGAGAGCAGAACGAGTGAGAGGAGAACGAGTGAGAGCGGAACGAGTGAGAGCGGAACGAGTGAGAGGGGAACGAGTGAGAGGAGAACGAGTGAGAGGAGAACGAGTGAGAGGAGAACGAGTGAGAGGAGAACGAGTGAGAGGAGAACGAGTGAGAGCAGAACGAGTGCGAGGAGAACGAGTGAGAGGAGAACGAGTGAGAGGAGAACGAGTGAGAGGAGAACGAGTGAGAGGAGAACGAGTGCGAGGGGAACGAGTGAGAGGGGAACGAGTGAGAGGAGAACGAGTGAGAGGAGAACGAGTGAGAGGAGAACGAGTGAGAGCAGAACGAGTGAGAGGAGAACGAGTGAGAGGAGAACGAGTGAGAGCAGAACGAGTGAGAGCAGAACGAGTGAGAGGAGAACGAGTGAGAGCAGAACGAGTGAGAGGAGAACGAGTGAGAGGAGAACGAGTGAGAGCGGAACGAGTGAGAGGGGAACGAGTGAGAGGGGAACGAGTGAGAGGAGAACGAGTGAGAGGAGAACGAGTGAGAGCAGAACGAGTGAGAGGAGAACGAGTGAGAGGAGAACGAGTGAGAGGAGAACGAGTGAGAGCAGAACGAGTGAGAGGAGAACGAGTGAGAGGAGAACGAGTGAGAGGAGAACGAGTGAGAGCAGAACGAGTGAGAGGAGAACGAGTGCGAGGAGAACGAGTGAGAGGAGAACGAGTGAGAGGAGAACGAGTGCGAGGAGAACGAGTGAGAGGAGAACGAGTGAGAGCAGAACGAGTGAGAGGAGAACGAGTGAGAGGAGAACGAGTGAGAGGAGAACGAGTGAGAGGAGAACGAGTGCGAGGAGAACGAGTGAGAGGAGAACGAGTGAGAGGAGAACGAGTGAGAGCAGAACGAGTGAGAGGAGAACGAGTGAGAGGAGAACGAGTGAGAGGAGAACGAGTGAGAGCAGAACGAGTGAGAGGAGAACGAGTGAGAGGAGTGCGAGGAGAACGAGTGAGAGGAGAACGAGTGAGAGCAGAACGAGTGAGAGGAGAACGAGTGAGAGGAGAACGAGTGAGAGGAGAACGAGTGCGAGGAGAACGAGTGAGAGGAGAACGAGTGAGAGGAGAACGAGTGAGAGGAGAACGAGTGAGAGGAGAACGAGTGAGAGGAGAACGAGTGCGAGGAGAACGAGTGAGAGGAGAACGAGTGAGAGCAGAACGAGTGAGAGGAGAACGAGTGAGAGGAGAACGAGTGAGAGCAGAACGAGTGAGAGGAGAACGAGTGAGAGCGGAACGAGTGAGAGCGGAATGAGTGAGAGGGGAACGAGTGAGAGGAGAACGAGTGAGAGGAGAACGAGTGAGAG
Source organism: Tiaroga cobitis (assembly GCA_030578255.1). Taxonomy (NCBI): domain Eukaryota; kingdom Metazoa; phylum Chordata; class Actinopteri; order Cypriniformes; family Leuciscidae; genus Tiaroga; species Tiaroga cobitis. Next base: position 3,858,452 of record CM060606.1, read on the forward strand.
GAGAACGAGTGAGAGGAGAACGAGTGAGAGGAGAACGAGTGAGAGCAGAACGAGTGCGAGGAGAACGAGTGAGAGGAGAACGAGTGAGAGGAGAACGAGTGAGAGGAGAACGAGTGCGAGGGGAACGAGTGAGAGGGGAACGAGTGAGAGGAGAACGAGTGAGAGGAGAACGAGTGAGAGGAGAACGAGTGAGAGCAGAACGAGTGAGAGGAGAACGAGTGAGAGGAGAACGAGTGAGAGCAGAACGAGTGAGAGCAGAACGAGTGAGAGGAGAACGAGTGAGAGCAGAACGAGTGAGAGGAGAACGAGTGAGAGGAGAACGAGTGAGAGGAGAACGAGTGCGAGGAGAACGAGTGAGAGGAGAACGAGTGAGAGGAGAACGAGTGAGAGGAGAACGAGTGAGAGCAGAACGAGTGCGAGGAGAACGAGTGAGAGGAGAACGAGTGAGAGGAGAACGAGTGAGAGGAGAACGAGTGAGAGGAGAACGAGTGCGAGGGGAACGAGTGAGAGGGGAACGAGTGAGAGGAGAACGAGTGAGAGGAGAACGAGTGAGAGGAGAACGAGTGAGAGGAGAACGAGTGAGAGGAGAACGAGTGCGAGGAGAACGAGTGAGAGGAGAACGAGTGAGAGCAGAACGAGTGAGAGGAGAACGAGTGAGAGGAGAACGAGTGAGAGCAGAACGAGTGAGAGGAGAACGAGTGAGAGGAGAACGAGTGAGAGCAGAACGAGTGAGAGGAGAACGAGTGAGAGGAGAACGAGTGAGAGCAGAACGAGTGAGAGCAGAACGAGTGAGAGGAGAACGAGTGAGAGGAGAACGAGTGAGAGGAGAACGAGTGAGAGCAGAACGAGTGAGAGGAGAACGAGTGCGAGGAGAACGAGTGAGAGGAGAACGAGTGAGAGGAGAACGAGTGCGAGGAGAACGAGTGAGAGGAGAACGAGTGCGAGGAGAACGAGTGAGAGGAGAACGAGTGAGAGGAGAACGAGTGAGAGCGGAACGAGTGAGAGGGGAACGAGTGAGAGGGGAACGAGTGAGAGGGGAACGAGTGAGAGGAGAACGAGTGAGAGGAGAACGAGTGAGAGGGGAACGAGTGCGAGGGGAACGAGTGAGAGGGGAACGAGTGAGAGGGGAACGAGTGCGACGGGAACGAGTGAGAGGAGAACGAGTGAGAGGAGAACGAGTGAGAGGAGAACGAGTGAGAGCAGAACGAGTGAGAGGAGAACGAGTGAGAGGAGAACGAGTGAGAGGAGAACGAGTGAGAGCAGAACGAGTGAGAGGAGAACGAGTGAGAGGAGAACGAGTGAGAGGAGAACGAGTGAGAGCAGAACGAGTGAGAGGAGAACGAGTGCGAGGAGAACGAGTGAGAGGAGAACGAGTGAGAGGAGAACGAGTGAGAGGAGAACGAGTGAGAGGAGAACGAGTGAGAGGAGAACGAGTGCGAGGAGAACGAGTGCGAGGAGAACGAGTGAGAGGAGAACGAGTGAGAGGAGAACGAGTGAGAGCAGAACGAGTGCGAGGAGAACGAGTGCGAGGAGAACGAGTGAGAGGAGAACGAGTGAGAGGAGAACGAGTGAGAGGAGAACGAGTGAGAGGAGAACGAGTGCGAGGAGAACGAGTGCGAGGAGAACGAGTGAGAGGAGAACGAGTGAGAGCAGAACGAGTGAGAGGAGAACGAGTGCGAGGAGAACGAGTGAGAGGAGAACGAGTGAGAGGAGAACGAGTGAGAGGAGAACGAGTGCGAGGAGAACGAGTGCGAGGAGAACGAGTGAGAGGAGAACGAGTGAGAGGAGAACGAGTGAGAGCAGAACGAGTGCGAGGAGAACGAGTGAGAGGAGAACGAGTGAGAGGAGAACGAGTGAGAGGAGAACGAGTGAGAGGAGAACGAGTGCGAGGGGAACGAGTGAGAGGAGAACGAGTGAGAGGGGAACGAGTGCGAGGGGAACGAGTGAGAGGGGAACGAGTGAGAGGAGAACGAGTGAGAGGAGAACGAGTGAGAGGAGAACGAGTGAGAGGAGAACGAGTGAGAGGAGAACGAGTGAGAGGAGAACGAGTGAGAGGGGAACGAGTGAGAGGAGAACGAGTGAGAGGAGAACGAGTGAGAGGGGAACGAGTGCGAGGGGAACGAGTGAGAGGGGAACGAGTGAGAGGGGAACGAGTGCGACGGGAACGAGTGAGAGGAGAACGAGTGAGAGGAGAACGAGTGAGAGGAGAACGAGTGAGAGCAGAACGAGTGAGAGGAGAACGAGTGAGAGGAGAACGAGTGAGAGGAGAACGAGTGAGAGCAGAACGAGTGAGAGGAGAACGAGTGAGAGGAGAACGAGTGAGAGGAGAACGAGTGAGAGCAGAACGAGTGAGAGGAGAACGAGTGCGAGGAGAACGAGTGAGAGGAGAACGAGTGAGAGGAGAACGAGTGAGAGGAGAACGAGTGAGAGGAGAACGAGTGAGAGGAGAACGAGTGCGAGGAGAACGAGTGCGAGGAGAACGAGTGAGAGGAGAACGAGTGAGAGGAGAATGAGTGAGAGCAGAACGAGTGCGAGGAGAACGAGTGCGAGGAGAACGAGTGAGAGGAGAACGAGTGAGAGGAGAACGAGTGAGAGGAGAACGAGTGAGAGGAGAACGAGTGAGAGGAGAACGAGTGAGAGGAGAACGAGTGAGAGGAGAACGAGTGAGAGGAGAACGAGTGAGAGGAGAACGAGTGAGAGGAGAACGGATGATGAAGAGTGGCTGGAGCTTCGAGAGTTCAGTGGTCACAGTAATCATCGAACTCTCACAGCAGTGTCAGGACTCAGGAGTGAAGCCGCTGAGAGACCTAAAGCAAAGGCGAAGTGTGGTGTGACGTCATTGTGAACAAAATGAAGTTAATCTGTGTGCGTGTGTGTGTGTGTGTGTGTGTGTATTTTTAGCTGAGTTTACATGAGAGGTTTTCAGTCTTTGTGTGCTGGAAATGGAAAGCGGCAGCTGCCACTGATGCCCATCTTGTGTTTCACTCTTTCTGCTCATTCACGTGTGTGTGTGTGTGTGTGTGTGTCTGTTGGGGGTCGGGAGCAGATCTTCTTGTTGTGTATCAGGTGTCATTGTCACTCAGTGTCAGTCACAGCAGGAAGGATCATCTCTGCACACACACACACACACACTGACTGCAGACGTCCCGTCACACACACACACACACACACACACAGCAGACAACCCGTCTCACACACACAGCAGACAACCCGTCTCACACACACAGCAGACGACCCGTCACACACACAATGACTGCAGACGTCCCATCACACACACACACACACACACACACAGATGCACCACACAGACGAGCCTGTGAACCTACAGACAAACACTCAGCCCAAATTAATGGACTTCTGTAGTAAGCAAAATATTCAAATATTATCTGGAAAATATTTAAGTTGACAGCAAATCTGTCACACATTATTATCAATATGTCATTGAGTCTCTCTACACTCGCAAACTACATACTTTAGAATATTATGATAAACTTCTTCCATATATACTTTTGAGTGGCTTATAGTCAGTAGTTTTTGTTGCTTAAACTTTATTTAAAGGAGTCGTTCACTTCAGAATTTAAATCTCCTCATAGTTTACTCTCCTCCTCCACATCATCCAAGATGTTCATGTCTTTCTTTCTTCAGTGGAAAAGAAATGAAGGTTTTTGAGGAACACACTCCAGGGTTTCTCCATATAGTGACTTCAATGGGGTCCAACGGGTCGAAGGTCCAGATTGTATGACCTTTCACCCTGATTGCGTAATGTGTGTCGCATCACAGCTCGTGCAAGACCAGCATCTGTGGTTAAAAGTATATAAATGTGTATTGTGTTATAAATGTCCGCTGGTTTGTCTAGATCAGACTCTTATTCCTCGGCTGGATCGTGTCGAGACTTTGAAGCTGCACTGAAACTCACATCTGGACCTTCGACCCGTCCACTTCAGTCTAAAGAGAACAAAGAGTATATCATAATATGTACATTGTTATATTCTTTGTTTTGAATATTTACGCAAACAATGTCTCTTGTCATTTTTACCAGATTCATCTAAAGAATCGTCCAAAGAGAAGAAGGAGAAAGACTCTGGGAAAGATTCCACGAAAGAACCCAAGAAAGACTCTGGGAAAGAGAAGGAGTCCAAGGTGTCTTCAAAAGAGTCCAGGAGAGAGTCGAAGGACCCGGCAAAGGAGTCCTCGAAGGAGAAGGAGTCGGCCCGAGAGAAAGACCCGGCAAAGGAGTCTGGGAAGGAGAAGACGAAGGTGTCCCGGAAGTCCTCGGTGAAGGCTAAGGAGAAGAAGTCGGAGGCAGGAGACGCTGAATGAGTGTGTGTGTGTGTGTGTGTGTCCTCGTCCTCCACTGGCGCTTCTTTATCTGTGACAATCTCAACTCTACTGGCGTCTTACATTCCTGATTTTGAATTGAGGAAGAAAACAAGATGCAGAATTGAATTATTTTTAAGGAACTTCTATTAAAGTTGTGTATATCTATCAAATGTAGTTTTTAATTATACGTTTCATTTCTCAGGATAAAATACTCACATGCATGTTATCAGAAATATACATTTAACACCATGCTGTCATGTTATGGAACATATCATTCCTGTGCTGAACTGTGGTGCGATTGCTCTGTTAGTGCGGTTCATGTGAATAAGTGTGACGCTGCATCCGAACCAAACTAGTGGACCGAGACCCTGAAAAGATGCTCTCAATCCACTGAGACCCTAAACAGGACGTGATGTCACGAGATGAGACCCTAAACAGGACGTGATGTCACGAGACGAGACCCTAAACAGGACGTGATGTCACGAGACAAGACCCTAAACAGGACGTGATGTCACGAGATGAGACCCTAAACAGGACGTGATGTCACGAGATGAGACCCTAAACAGGACGTGATGTCACGAGACGAGACCCTAAACAGGACGTGATGTCACGAGACGAGACCCTAAACAGGACGTGATGTCACGAGATGAGACCCAAAAGAGGACGTGATGTCACGAGATGAGACCCTAAACAGGACGTGATGTCACGAGACGAGACCCTAAACAGGACGTGATGTCACGAGACGAGACCCTAAACAGGACGTGATGTCACGAGACGAGACCCTAAACAGGACGTGATGTCACGAGATGAGACCCTAAACAGGACGTGATGTCACGAGACGAGACCCTAAACAGGACGTGATGTCACGAGATGAGACCCAAAAGAGGACGTGATGTCGAAACCCTAAACAGGACGTGACGTCACGAGACGAGACCCTAAACAGGACGTGATGTCACGAGACAAGACCCTAAACAGGACGTGATGTCACGAGACGAGACCCTAAACAGGACGTGATGTCACGAGATGAGACCCAAAAGAGGACGTGATGTCGAAACCCTAAACAGGACGTGACGTCACGAGACGAGACCCTAAACAGGCTGTGATGTCACAAGATGAGACCCAAACAGGACATGCCATGAGACCCTAAACAGGACATGATGTCATGAGACGAGACCCTAAACAGGACGTGATGTCACGAGATGAGGCCCTAAACAGGACGTGATGTCACAAGTTGAGACCCGTAAACAGGACGTGATGTCACGAGACAAGACTCTAAACAGGACGTGATGTCACGAGACGAGACCCTAAACAGGCTATGATGTCACAAGATGAGACCCAAACAGGACATGCCATAAGACCCTAAACAGGACATGATGTCATGAGACGAGACCTTAAACAGGACGTGATGTCACGAGATGAGGCCCTAAACAGGACGTGATGTCACGAGACGAGACCCTAAACAGGACGTGACGTCACTAGACGAGACCCTAAACAGGACGTGATGTCACGAGACGAGACCCTAAACAGGACGTGACGTCACTAGACGAGACCCTAAACAGGCTGTGATGTCACAAGATGAGACCCAAACAGGACATGCCATGAGACCCTAAACAGGACATGATGTCATGAGACGAGACCCTAAACAGGACGTGATGTCACGAGATGAGGCCCTAAACAGGACGTGATGTCACGAGACGAGACCCTAAACAGGACGTGACGTCACTAGACGAGACCCTAAACAGGACGTGACGTCACTAGACGAGACCCTAAACAGGACGTGACGTCACTAGACGAGACCCTAAACAGGCTGTGATGTCACAAGATGAGACCCAAACAGGACATGCCATGAGACCCTAAACAGGACATGATGTCATGAGACGAGACCCTAAACAGGACGTGATGTCACGAGATGAGGCCCTAAACAGGACGTGATGTCACAAGTTGAGACCCCTAAACAGGACGTGATGTCACGAGACGAGACCCTAAACAGGACGTGATGTCACGAGATAAGACCCTAAACAGGACGTGATGTCACGAGACGAGACCCTAAATAAGACATGATCTCACGGGACGAGACCCTAAACAGGATGTGATGTCACGAGATGAGACCCTAAACAGGACGTGATGTCACGAGATGAGACCCTAAACAAGACATGAGGTGCGTTCCATTCGACAGGGTCCCTACGCATTGTTCACTGCTCCCTACTCCCTGAACACGGTACATCAGTT
>CM060606.1:3870000-3919819 GCA_030578255.1 Tiaroga cobitis
CTACCTCTACTGCACTCTACCTCTGCTGTACTCTACCTCTACTGTACTCTACCTCTGCTGTACTCTACCTCTACTGTACTCTACCTCTGCTGTACTCTACCTCTGCTGTACTCTACCTCTACTGTACTCTACCTCTGCTGTACTCTACCTCTGCTGTACTCTACCTCTGCTGTACTCTACCTCTACTGTACTCTACCTCTGCTGTACTCTACCTCTGCTGTACTCTACCTCTGCTGTACTCTACCTATACTGTACTCTACCTATACTGTACTCTACCTCTACTGTACTCTACCTCTGCTGTACTCTACCTCTACTGTACTCTACCTCTGCTGTACTCTACCTCTGCTGTACTCTACCTCTGCTGTACTCTACCTCTACTGTACTCTACCTCTGCTGTACTCTACCTCTGCTGTACTCTACCTATACTGTACTCTACCTATACTGTACTCTACCTCTGCTGTACACTACCTCTACTGTACTCTACCTCTGCTGTACTCTACCTCTACTGTACTCTACCTCTACTGTACTCTACCTCTGCTGTACTCTACCTATACTGTACTCTACCTCTGCTGTACTCTACCTCTACTGTACTCTACCTCTGCTGTACTCTACCTCTACTGTACTCTACCTCTACTGTACTCTACCTCTGCTGTACTCTACCTCTGCTGTACTCTACCTCTGCTGTACTCTACCTCTGCTGTACTCTACCTCTACTGTACTCTGCTGTACTCTACCTCTACTGTACTCTACCTCTACTGTACTCTACCTCTGCTGTACTCTACCTCTACTGTACTCTACCTCTGCTGTACTCTACCTCTACTGTACTCTACCTCTGCTGTACTCTACCTCTGCTGTACTCTACCTCTACTGTACTCTACCTCTGCTGTACTCTACCTCTGCTGTACTCTACCTCTGCTGTACTCTACCTCTACTGTACTCTACCTCTGCTGTACTCTACCTCTGCTGTACTCTACCTATACTGTACTCTACTTATACTGTACTCTACCTCTACTGTACTCTACCTCTGCTGTACTCTACCTATACTGTACTCTACCTCTACTGTACTCTACCTCTACTGTACTCTACCTCTGCTGTACTCTACCTATACTGTACTCTACCTCTACTGTACTCTACCTCTGCTGTACTCTACCTCTACTGTACTCTACCTCTACTGTACTCTACCTCTGCTGTACTCTACCTCTACTGTACTCTACCTCTGCTGTACTCTACCTCTACTGTACTCTACCTCTGCTGTACTCTACCTCTGCTGTACTCTACATCTACTGTACTCTACCTCTGCTGTACTCTACCTCTGCTGTACTCTACCTATACTGTACTCTACCTCTACTGTACTCTACCTCTGCTGTACTCTACCTATACTGTACTCTACCTCTACTGTACTCTACCTCTACTGTACTCTACCTCTGCTGTACTCTACCTATACTGTACTCTACCTCTACTGTACTCTACCTCTACTGTACTCTACCTCTGCTGTACTCTACCTCTACTGTACTCTACCTCTACTGTACTCTACCTCTGCTGTACTCTACCTCTACTGTACTCTACCTCTACTGTACTCTACCTCTGCTGTACTCTACCTCTGCTGTACTCTACCTCTACTGTACTCTACCTCTACTGTTCTCTACTGTACTCTACCTCTGCTGTACTCTACCTCTACTGTACTCTACCTCTACTGTACTCTACCTCTGCTGTACTCTACCTCTGCTGTACTCTACCTCTGCTGTACTCTACCTCTACTGTACTCTACCTCTACTGTACTCTACCTCTGCTGTACTCTACCTCTACTGTACTCTACCTCTACTGTACTCTACTGTACTCTACCTCTACTGTACTCTACCTCTGCTGTACTCTACCTCTACTGTACTCTACCTCTACTGTACTCTACCTCTACTGTACTCTACCTCTGCTGTACTCTACCTCTACTGTACTCTACTGTACTCTACCTCTGCTGTACTCTACCTCTGCTGTACTCTACCTCTACTGTACTCTACCTCTACTGTACTCTACCTCTACTGTACTCTACTGTACTCTACCTCTGCTGTACTCTACCTCTGCTGTACTCTACCTCTACTGTACTCTACTGTACTCTACCTCTGCTGTACTCTACCTCTGCTGTACTCTACCTCTACTGTACTCTACCTCTGCTATACTCTACCTCTACTGTACTCTACCTATACTGTACACTACTGTACTCTACCTCTACTGTACTCTATCTCTGCTGTACTCCACTGTACTCTACCTCTACTGTACTCTACCTCTACTGTACTCTACTGTACTCTACCTCTGCTGTACTCTACCTCTGCTGTACTCTACCTCTACTGTACTCTACCTCTACTGTACTCTACCTCTACTGTACTCTACTGTACTCTACCTCTGCTGTACTCTACCTCTACTGTACTCTACCTCTGCTGTACTCTACCTCTGCTGTACTCTACCTCTACTGTACTCTACCTCTACTGTACTCTACCTCTACTGTACTCTACTGTACTCTACCTCTGCTGTACTCTACCTCTGCTGTACTCTACCTCTGCTGTACTCTACCTCTACTGTACTCTACCTCTGCTGTACTCTACCTCTACTGTACTCTACCTCTACTGTACTCTACCTCTGCTGTACTCTACCTCTACTGTACTCTACTGTACTCTACCTCTGCTGTACTCTACCTCTGCTGCACTCTACCTCTGCTGCACTCTACCTCTACTGTACTCTACCTCTGCTGTACTCTACCTCTGCTGTACTCTACCTCTACTGTACTCTACTGTACTCTACCTCTGCTGTACTCTACCTCTGCTGTACTCTACCTCTACTGTACTCTACCTCTACTGTACTCTACCTCTGCTGTACTCTACCTCTGCTGTACTCTACCTCTACTGTACTCTACCTCTGCTGTACTCTACCTCTGCTGTACTCTACCTATACTGTACACTACTGTACTCTACCTCTACTGTACTCTATCTCTGCTGTACTCCACTGTACTCTACCTCTACTGTACTCTACCTCTACTGTACTCTACTGTACTCTACCTCTGCTGTACTCTACCTCTGCTGTACTCTACCTCTGCTGTACTCTACCTCTGCTGTACTCTACCTCTGCTGTACTCTACCTCTACTGTACTCTACCTCTACTGTACTCTAACTCTGCTGTACTCTACCTCTACTGTACTCTACCTCTGCTGTACTCTACCTCTGCTGTACTCTACCTATACTGTACACTACTGTACTCTACCTCTACTGTACTCTATCTCTGCTGTACTCCACTGTACTCTACCTCTACTGTACTCAACTGTACTCTGCCTCTGCTGTACACTACCTCTACTGTACTCTACCTCTGCTGTACTCTACTGTACTCTACCTCTACTGTACTCTACCTATACTGTACACTACTGTACTCTACCTCTGCTGTACTCTACCTATACTGTACACTACTGTACTCTACCTCTACTGTACACTACTGTACTCTACCTCTACTGTACTCTAACTCTGCTGTACTCTACCTCTACTGTACTCTACCTCTACTGTACTCTACCTCTACTGTATTCTACCTCTGCTGTACACTACTGTACTCTACCTCTACTGTACACTACTGTACTCTACCTCTACTGTGCTCTACATCTTCTGTACTCTACCTATACTGTACCCTACTGTACTCTACCTCTACTGTACTCTGACTCTACTGTACTCTACCTATACTGTACACTACTGTACTCTACCTCTGCTGTACTCTACCTCTACTGTACTCTACCTCTGCTGTACACTACTGTACTCTACCTCTACTGTACTCTACTGTACTCTACCTCTGCTGTACACTACTGTACTCTACCTCTACTGTACTCTACCTCTGCTGTACTCTACCTCTACTGTACTCTACTGTACTCTACCTCTGCTGTACACTACTGTACTCTACCTCTACTGTACTCTACCTCTGCTGTACTCTACCTCTGCTGTACTCTACCTCTACTGTACTCTACCTCTGCTGTACACTACTGTACTCTACCTCTACTGTACTCTACCTCTACTGTACTCTACTGTACTCTACCTCTGCTGTACACTACTGTACTCTACCTCTACTGTACTCTACCCCTACTGCACACTACTGTACACTGCTGTACTCTACCTCTACTGTACATTACTGTACTCTACATCTACTGTACACTACTGTACTCTACCTCTACTGTACTCTACCTATACTGTACACCACTGTACTCTACCTCTACTGTACTCTACCTCTACTGTACACTACTCTACTCTACCTCTACTGTACTCTACCTCTACTGTACACTATGGTACTCTACCTCTACTGTACACTACTGTACTCTACCCCTACTGTACTCTACCTCTACTGTACACTACTGTACTCTACCTCTACTGTACCCTACCTCTACTGTACACTACTGTACTCTACCTCTACTGTACACTACTGTACTCTACCTCTACTGTACACCACTGTACTCTACCTCTACTCTACACTACTGTACACTACTGTACTTTGTCTCTACTGTACACTACTGTGCACTACTGTACTCTACCTCTATTGTACACTACTGTACTCTACCTCTGCTGTACTCTACCTCTACTGTACTCTACCTCTACTGTACTCTACCTCTGCTGTACTCTACCTCTACTGTACTCTACTGTACTCTACCTCTGCTGTACTCTACCTCTGCTGCACTCTACCTCTGCTGCACTCTACCTCTACTGTACTCTACCTCTGCTGTACTCTACCTCTGCTGTACTCTACCTCTACTGTACTCTACTGTACTCTACCTCTGCTGTACTCTACCTCTGCTGTACTCTACCTCTACTGTACTCTACCTCTACTGTACTCTACCTCTGCTGTACTCTACCTCTACTGTACTCTACCTCTGCTGTACTCTACCTCTGCTGTACTCTACCTATACTGTACACTACTGTACTCTACCTCTACTGTACTCTATCTCTGCTGTACTCCACTGTACTCTACCTCTACTGTACTCTACCTCTACTGTACTCTACTGTACTCTACCTCTGCTGTACTCTACCTCTGCTGTACTCTACCTCTGCTGTACTCTACCTCTGCTGTACTCTACCTCTACTGTACTCTACCTCTACTGTACTCTACCTCTGCTGTACTCTACCTCTGCTGTACTCTACCTATACTGTACACTACTGTACTCTACCTCTACTGTACTCCATCTCTGCTGTACTCCACTGTACTCTACCTCTACTGTACTCAACTGTACTCTGCCTCTGCTGTACACTACCTCTACTGTACTCTACCTCTGCTGTACTCTACTGTACTCTACCTCTACTGTACTCTACCTATACTGTACACTACTGTACTCTACCTCTGCTGTACTCTACCTATACTGTACACTACTGTACTCTACCTCTACTGTACACTACTTTACTCTACCTCTACTGTACTCTACCTCTGCTGTACTCTACCTCTACTGTACTCTACCTCTACTGTACTCTACCTCTACTGTATTCTACTTCTGCTGTACACTACTGTACTCTACCTCTACTGTACACTACTGTACTCTACCTCTACTGTGCTCTACATCTTCTGTACTCTACCTATACTGTACCCTACTGTACTCTACCTCTACTGTACTCTGACTCTACTGTACTCTACCTATACTGTACACTACTGTACTCTACCTCTGCTGTACTCTACCTCTACTGTACTCTACTGTACTCTACCTCTGCTGTACACTACTGTACTCTACCTCTACTGTACTCTACCTCTGCTGTACTCTACCTCTACTGTACTCTACTGTACTCTACCTCTGCTGTACACTACTGTACTCTACCTCTACTGTACTCTACCTCTGCTGTACTCTACCTCTACTGTACTCTACCTCTGCTGTACACTACTGTACTCTACCTCTACTGTACTCTACCTCTACTGTACTCTACTGTACTCTACCTCTACTGTACACTACTGTACTCTACCTCTACTGTACTCTACCCCTACTGCACACTACTGTACACTGCTGTACTCTACCTCTACTGTACTCTACCTCTACTGTACTCTACCTCTACTGTATTCTACCTCTGCTGTACACTACTGTACTCTACCTCTACTGTACACTACTGTACTCTACCTCTACTGTGCTCTACATCTTCTGTACTCTACCTATACTGTACCCTACTGTACTCTACCTCTACTGTACTCTGACTCTACTGTACTCTACCTATACTGTACACTACTGTACTCTACCTCTGCTGTACTCTACCTCTACTGTACTCTACTGTACTCTACCTCTGCTGTACACTACTGTACTCTACCTCTACTGTACTCTACCTCTGCTGTACTCTACCTCTGCTGTACTCTACCTCTACTGTACTCTACTGTACTCTACCTCTGCTGTACACTACTGTACTCTACCTCTACTGTACTCTACCTCTGCTGTACTCTACCTCTACTGTACTCTACTGTACTCTACCTCTGCTGTACACTACTGTACTCTACCTCTACTGTACTCTACCTCTGCTGTACTCTACCTCTACTGTACTCTACCTCTGCTGTACTCTACCTCTACTGTACTCTACCTCTGCTGTACACTACTGTACTCTACCTCTACTGTACTCTACCTCTACTGTACTCTACTGTACTCTACCTCTGCTGTACACTACTGTACTCTACCTCTACTGTACTCTACCCCTACTGCACACTACTGTACACTGCTGTACTCTACCTCTACTGTACATTACTGTACTCTACATCTACTGTACACTACTGTACTCTACCTCTACTGTACTCTACCTATACTGTACACCACTGTACTCTACCTCTACTGTACTCTACCTCTACTGTACACTACTCTACTCTACCTCTACTCTACTCTACCTCTACTGTACACTACGGTACTCTACCTCTACTGTACACTACTGTACTCTACCCCTACTGTACTCTACCTCTACTGTACACTACTGTACTCTACCTCTACTGTACCCTACCTCTACTGTACACTACTGTACTCTACCTCTACTGTACACTACTGTACTCTACCTCTACTGTACACCACTGTACTCTACCTCTACTCTACACTACTGTACACTACTGTACTTTGTCTCTACTGTACACTACTGTGCACTACTGTACTCTACCTCTATTGTACACTACTGTACTCTACCTCTACTGTACAATACTGTACTCTACCTCTGCTCTGCACTACTGTACGCTACCTCTACTGTACTCTACCTCTACTGTACACTACTGTAGTCTACCTCCACTGTAAACTACTATACTCTACCTCTACTGTACACTACTGTACTCTACCTCTACTGTACTATACCTCTACCGTACTATACCTCTACTGTGCGCTACTGTACTCTACCTCTACTGTACACTACTGTACTCCACCTCTACTGTACTCTACTGTACTCCACCTCTACTGTACGCTGCTGTACTCTGCCTCTACTCTACTCTACTGTACTCCACCTCTACTGTACGCTACTGTACTCCACCTCTACTGTACACTACTATACTCTAACTCTACTGCACACTACTGTACTCTACCTCTACGGTGCACTACTGTACTCTACCTCTACTGTACACTACTGTACGCTACCTCTACTGTACACTACTGTACTCTACCTCTACTGTACTCTATCTATACTGTACACTACTGTACGCTACCTCTACTGTACTCTAGCTCTACTGTACACTACTGTACTCTACCTCTACTGTACACTGCCTCTACTGTACACTACTGTACTCTACCTCTACTGCACACTACTGTACTCTACCTCTACTGTACACTACTATACTCTACCTCTACTGTACACTACTATACTCTACCTCTACTGTACACTACTGAACTCTACCTCTACTGTGCACTACTGTACTCTACCTCTACTGTACACTACTGTACGCTACCTCTACTGTACTATACCTCTACTGTATTATACCTCTAGTGCACTCTACTGTACTCCACCTCTACTGTATGCTACTGTGCTCTACCTCTACTGTACACTACTATACTCTACCTCTACTGTACACCACTGTACTCTACCTCTACTGTGCACTACTGTAATCTACCTCTACTGTACACTACTATATTCTACCTCTACTGTACACTACTTTACTCTACCTCTACTGTGCACTACTGTACTCTACCTCTACTGTACACTACTGTAAGCTACCTCTACTGTACTATACCTCTTCTGTACTATACCTCTACTCAAGTCAAGTCAAGTCATCTTCATTTATATAGCGCTTTTAACAATGGATTGTTTCAAAGCAGCTTTACAGAGATAAACATATAATTTAAGGTAACAGATTGTTTTGGCATTATAACGGTTCTTGAATAATGTTATTTCCAGCTAAAGTTAACTTTGATTGATTCACCTCCGTCGAAATGATCAGACTTTAAACGCGAACCTGTGATTAACGCTGACGGCGTTCACATGCTCATTCAGAATGGATTCTATAGTTATGTGCTTTTTAAAATATGTGCGCAGGTTTATCATTCATACAACCCAGCCTAAACAAACTACTTTTCTTGCCTATAAATTTTGATACAGAATTTTGTTTTATTTTATCACTTCGGGGTACGCGAGCCGGAATTCACAACGCTTTATCTGTAGAGTGGGAAAGGGATCCTCCATAGGGAGAGGATAGTGGACACTTCAGCACTGCATTGTCATCGGGTCCAGGCGGATCTCCTTCGTCAGATCTGGACACGGCCTGGATCCGGCAGGCTGCGGTAAAACCTCGGGATAAACAAAGACACTAATATTAGCGTAGATGCCATTCTTCTTATGATGTAGCGAGTACATCAAGATTTAAGGGAAGTGTTCCCAGTTCCGGCTGACCTAATCTATGCAGCCTAACATTGAATTATAGAAGTCTATAGTGTGTTATGTGTATGCTAGGTCAAAGAGATGTTTTTTTAGTCTAGCTTTGAACTGACAGAGTGTGTCTGCTTCCCGGACAATGGTAGGAAGACTGTTCCAAAGTTTTGGTGCTAAATAGGAAAAGGATCTACCGCCTGCAGTCGATTTAGATATTCTAGGTATTATCAACTGGCCGGAATTTTGAGATCGCAATAGACGTGAAGGACTATAATACGTTAAGAGCTCGCTCAAGTACTGCGGAGCTAAACCATTTAGTGCTTTGTAGGTAATCAACAATATTTTAAAATTTATACGATGTTTAATAGGGAGCCAATGCAGTGTTGACAAAACCGGGCTAATATGGTCATATTTCCTGGTTCTGGTAAGAACTCGAGCTGCGGCGTTTTGAACTAGCTGTAGTTTATTTATTAAGCGTGCAGGGCAACCACCCAGTAGAGCATTACAATAATCTAGCCTTGAGGTCATGAACGCATGAACTAATTGTTCCGCATTTCCCAATGAGAGCATATGGCGTATTTTAGATATATTTTTAAGATGGAAAAATGCAGTTTTACAGATACTAGACACGTGGCTTTCAAAAGAAAGGTTGGTATCAAAGAGCACACCCAGGTTCCTAACCGACAACGAAGACTTGACAGAGCAGCCATCAAGTGTTAGACAGTATTCTGGGTTATTACGTGTGGAAGTTTTTTGTCCAATAATTAGAATCTCTGTCTTTTCAGAATTTAGTAGTAGGAAATTACTAGTCATCCAATTTTTTATATCAGCTATGCATTCCGTTAATTTTGTGAATTGGTAAGTTTCGTTGGGTTTTGAAGAAATATACAGCTGAGTATCATCGGCATAACAGTGAAAGCTAACTCCATGTTTCCTAATGATATCTCCTAATGGTAGCATGTACAGAGTGAACAGCAACGGTCCTAGTACTGAGCCTTGTGGTACGCCATACTGAACTGAACTGATCGATAAGACATCTCTTCATTTACTGCTACAAACTGATAACGGTCAGATAAGTATGATTTAAACCATGCTAGTGCAATTCCACTAATGCCCACATAGTTTTCTAGTCTATTTAAAAGAATGTTGTGGTCAATTGTGTCAAATGCAGCACTAAGATCGAGTAACACTAATAGAGAGATACAACCACGATCGGATGATAAGAGCAAATCATTTGTGACTCTAATGAGAGCGGTCTCAGTACTATGGTACGGTCTAAATCCGGACTGAAAATCCTCACAGATATCATTTCTTTCTAGAAAGGAACACAGTTGTGAAGATACTGCTTTCTCTAATATCTTTGACAGAAAAGGCAGATTCGAGATCGGCCTGTAATTGACTAATTCTGTTGGATCAAGTTGTGGTTTTTTAACAAGCGGTTTTATCATAGCCAGTTTAAAGGTTTTTGGTACGTATCCTAGAAACAAAGATGAATTAATGATATTAAGAAGAGGATATATGACCTCTGGAAACATCTCTTTCAGTAGCTTAGTCGGTATAGGATCTAACATACAAGTTGTCGATTTAGATGAATTAACGAGTTTGCAGAATTCTTCCTCTCCTATAGCAACAAATTAATCAAATTTTTCCTCAGGGAGACTACAATGCACTTCCTGATGCGATACTGTGGTAGACGGTTGCATAGTTATAATTTTGTCCCTGATATTATCAATCTTATAAGTGAAGAAGTTCATAAAGTCATCACTGCTGTGTTGCTTGGACACTTCTGAGCTTGAAGCTTTCTTTTTCGTTAGTTTAGCCACTGTTTCAAATAAATACCTTGGATTATGTTTATTTTCTTCTAATAGGTTTGAAAAATAAGCAGATCTAGCAGCTTTTAAAGCCTCTCTGTAAGCAATCGAGCTCTCTTTCCACGAAATCCGAAATACCTCTAGTTTAGTTTTCTTCCAGTTGCGCTCCATTTTTCTGGCTGCTCTCTTAAGGGCCCGGGTGTGCTCGCTGTACCACGGCGTTGGGCTATTTTCTTTAATCTTCTTTAAGCGCAACGGAGCAACTGCGTCTAAAGTGCTGGAAAAGAGAGAGTTAAACGTTTCTGTTGCAATATCAAGTTCTTCTAAGCTATCCGGGATGCTGAGATGATGTAACTGATTAGGAAGATTATTGATAAAGCAATCTTTAGTGGCAGAAGTTATAGGTCTAACGTATTTATAACACGGAGTCGGCTTTGCAGCCTTGGCTAAATGTAATTTACATGAGAATAGATAATGATCTGAGATGTCATCGCTCTGCTGCAGAATTTCAACGGCATCAACATCTATTCCATGTGATAATATTAGATCTAGAGTATGATTACGACGATGAGTAGGTCCTGACACGTGTTGTCTAACTCCAATTGAGTTTACAATGTCTTTAAATGCCAATCCCAATGCATCTTTTTCATTATCTACATGTATATTAAAATCACCAACAATTAGTACTTTATCTGCAGCCAATACTAATTCTGATAGAAAGTCCGCAAATTCTTTGATAAAATCTTTATGGTGCCCTGGTGGCCTGTATACAGTAGCCAGCATAATTCTCAAATGTGATTTATCGTTTACACTATATATTTTTACATTAAGCACCAATACTTCAAAAGAAGTATATTTAAAGCTAGATTTCTTAGTGGTTTTGAAAATATTACTATAAATTACAGCAACACCTCCCCCTTTGCCTTTCAGACGAGGTTCATGTTTATAACTGTAATCTTGTGGGGTTGACTCATTTAAAATAATGTAATCGTTTGGTTTTAGCCAGGTTTCTGTCAAACACAGCATATCAAGATTATAATCTGAAATCATATCATTAACTATGAGAGATTTTGAAGTAAGGGATCGAATATTCAGCAACCCAAGCTTTATCATTTGCTCATCTGTATTATATCTGTTTTTTATTTGTTGAACATCAATTAAATTTTTAAACTGACGTTTTTTGGATTTCCAAATTCGGGGAACAGACACAGTCTCTATATGATGACATCTAGGTGAAAGAGACTCTATGTGATGGGATTTATCTGACCTTGGTGACGTGAGGCCGCTAGCAGACGGTCGGTTTAGCCAGTCTGTCTGCTTCCTGACCTGAGCCCCAGATTGTCATGTTTTATCTCTAAGACTATGAGCCAAATTACTAGAGAGAAGAGCAGCACCAGCCCAGGAGGGATGGATACCATCTCTTTTCAACAGATCAGGCTTGCCCCAAAAACTTTTCCAATTGTCTATGAATTTTATATTATTCTGCGGACACCACTTCGACAGCCAACCGTTCAGTGAGGCCAATCGGCTAACTATCTCATCACTCCTGCGTACAGGAAGGGGGCCAGAGTAAATTACAGTGCCTCTTCTGTACTATACCTCTACTGTACGCAACTGTACTCTACCTCTACTGTACACTACTCTTCTTCTTCGGCGGTCACTCGAGACGAGTATGACTGTCCTCTCCGTCGGGTCACCTTTATTTGTGGATCCTCAGGTGGCTGTAAAGGCCGATCTGTGAACCACAGATTCTACTGCAATGTTGGCATTGGAAGGTTGAGGTGTTGTGTAGGGGTGGACCCTGTCTCTTTTTGTCCTTGCGGTATTTCTGCTTTGCATCCGCGGCACGGCGGAGTTCCGTTTCATGGTGTGCTGCACCTTCAAGCACTGCCTTTCTCCAGTAGTCGCTGTTTAACGCTAAATTTTCCCAGTCGCCGGACGTGATGTTAAACTTTTTCAGGCTGGTCTTGATATTGTCCTTAAAGCGTTTCTTTGGCCCACCAGGGGCTCGCTGTCCTTCCTTTAGCTGGGAGTACAGGATCTGCTTTGGGAGACGGTTGTTGGGCATGCGGATGACATGTCCTGTCCATCGAAGTTGGTGCTGCATTATGGTGGTAGTGATGCTGGGCATATTCGTTTCTTCCAGAATACTGGAGTTTGTACGTTTGTCTTCCCAGTTGATCCTCAAGATTTTCCTTAAGGCTCTTTGATGGAATATTTCCAGTGCTCTCAGATGTCTGCTGTAGGTTGTCCAGGATTCCGCTCCATACAGCAAAGTTGGGAGAATCACAGCTCTGTAAACCAGGACCTTGGTTTGAGCCCTCAGGTCTCGGTCATCAAAGACTCTTGTCCTAAGTTTGGCATAGGCTCCGCTGGCACAGCTCAGGCGATGTTTAACTTCACAGTCTATATCAGCTTTGGAGGAGAGAATGCTGCCAAGGTAGGTAAAGTGGTCCACATTTTCCAGAGTGGTGCTATCCACTTTGATAATGGGCTGTAGTGATGGCTGGTTAGGTGGTGGTTGATACAGAACATGAGTTTTCTTGATGTTCAAGGTCAAACCCAGGGCTCTGTATGCCTTGGCAAAGGCATTTAGAATGCCCTGGAGGTCTTCAGGGGAGTATGCTGCAATGGTGTTATCATCGGCGTATTGCAGCTCCATGATGGTGGTAATTCTGACTTTACTTTTGGCTTTAAACCTATTGAGGTTGAAGAGCCTGCCGTCAGTCCTTTAAAGGATTGGAATCCCCTGTGGCAACTCATGTCCAGTAAGATGAAGTAAGACTGCAATGAAGATGGCAAATAGGGTGGGTGCAATGATACATCCCTGTTTTACCCCAGTTTCTACAGTAAATGGCTCAGATTCAGAGCCACCATTGAGCACTGTGGCTGACATGCCATCATGCAATAGCCTCAGCACACGGATGTATTTGGCATGACATCCATACTTTGATAGTATGCTCCACAGTGCCTGCCGATCGACCGAGTCAAAGGCCTTTGTCAAGTCTATAAAGGCCATGTTCAGAGGAAGTCCTTGTTCCCGACACCTTTCTTGTAGTTGGCGAGCAGAAAAGATCATGTCAGTTGTACCCCTAGATGAACGGTAACCGCACTGTGATTCAGGGAGTATCTCCTCAGATAGTGGTAGCAGGCGGTTGGCGAGGACACGAGCAAGAACTTTGCCTGTTGTTGACAAGAGCGAGATGCCCCTGTAGTTTCCACATTCAGCCTTGTCCCCTTTCTTGAATATGGTAACAATTTGGGCATCCCGGAGCTCAGAGGGGAGCTCTTCCCTTTCCCAGACCTTGATGAGTAGATGGTGGATGTGGTACCAGAGCCTTGGTCCTCCTTCCTTTAGAATCTCTGCAGGAATCCCATCAGGACCAGTGGCCTTGTTATTCCTGAGACTTCTTATGGCATTGTGAACCTCAGTTAGAGTAGGAGGTTCCCCCATGTCTTCTCTGATGGGGCTCTGCGGGATATGGTCGGCGATGTCTGGTTCGGCTGAGCTATCACTGTTCAAAAGTTCTTGAAAGTGCTCCTTCCAACGTGCGTTGATGGAGTCATTGTCTTTCAAAAGAGTCTGTCCATCCTTTGTGCGCAGGGGATTTAAACCATGATGACTTTTCTGTCCACCAGTTGTTCTTGAGCTCCCTCACCAATCTCTGAACGTCAGCCTTAGCTCTGGAGTGTGCTGCCCTTTTGGCCTCACATGTTATGTCATTTTGCCACACTCGGAAGGCTTTTCGTTTTCTGGAGATAAGTTGTTCTATCTCTGTGTCATTTCCATCAAACCAGTCCTGATGTTTCCTGGACTGATACCCAAGGGTGGATTTACATGAGTAAATGGATGGTGAATTTGAGAAGTCCCCAGTGATCTTCAATGTTATCAGGATATTCTTGCTGAAGACTATTCTCGAGAGAGTCCTTAAGTAGTTGCTGGGTGGTAGTTTCATTCAGGCTGTCAAGGTTCAGTCTTCGCTGGGTCTGCTTCTTCTGAATCCTCCTCCTTTTTTTAAGTTTAATAGACATTGTGGATCGAATGAGGCGGTGGTCTGTCCAGCAGTTGTCAGAGTCTATCATGGCCCTTGTGATGTTTACATCACCGCGGTCCCTGGCCCTTATGATTACATAATCAATAAGGTGCCATTGCTTGGAGCGAGGGTGTCTCCAAGATGCCTTAAATTTGTTTTTCTGTCGATAGAGAGTATTGGTAATGACCAGGTTGTGCTGAGTGCACTTCCTCAGAAGCAGCACTCCGTTGGAGTTGATGTTACCGATGCCTTCCTTACCAATAGTGCCCTTCCAGAGGTGTTGGTCCCGGCCTACCCTAGCATTAAAGTCTCCAAGAAGGATGATCTTGTCCTCCCTGGGGATTTTTGACAGGGTTTCTTCCAGGCAGGCGTAGAATGCTTCTTTTTCTCTGGCAGTTCTCTGGCTATGATAGCGGTCCGTCTCTCAGGTCTGTCAATGGAGGTGCTGTCCATCAGAGTGCGCACATTCCAGGCTCCAAAATTACATTTCTTTTGTTTCTGACCGCAAATGAGGTGTTCCCTCTGGACGCGGTAATCCAGTCGGGAGATATGAGGCAGGCTATTTTTAGGGCACCTTTTCTAGCCCCTTCCCCATGTGGGGTAAGCAGAGCGGATCCTAAATAGGACTGCTTAGTCATGGGTGTAGCTGCCGAAGAGGTCTTCTGCCTCGTTCCAAGAGCCCAGCGACTGATTCTTACATCCAACGCCTAATGTGCCAGCTCATGACAAGGGGCTTCCAGACTACACAAACCTGCCCCCGTCGCCACTTGCTGGTCGCCATAGGACTTTATCCGGGGTGGTAGGGTGGATTCCCTTTGTGGAGGACTCCTGTGTGTGGCGTTGTTTAACGTACGGAGGCTGGTGCACAGACAACCACCACACGGTCCTTGGCAGGTCTGGGTCAGAATCCAGTGGCATGTAGTCCAAGACGACTGGGGACCCATCACTGCTGCAGCCTTCATCCGCCTTCCCAGCCGTTGTGATGCTCCACTTAAGTCAGCCATGATCCTCCGCCTGTTTCGACGTTGAGGTCTTTTGACGCCTTTGCCTCTATAGGCTACCCCACAAGGCAGTGGGACTATTTACCCATAGCTGTGGTTGGCGAGTGCCAGGGCATGTCCACTGCTTGGTGGGCCTGCACACTACGCCTCTGGGGCCACTGCTGCTCCGAGATCCCCTACAGTTCAGCCTGGGTCCGCTAGGGCCCAGTTACCATGTGTGGCCGCAAGGAGGCACTGAAGGAGTCTTGACGGTGGAGAGGCTATGTACCGACAGGAGGAGACTTACGCACTCGGCTCCTCTTTTCGCCCTTGAACAAGGGCTAGTTGGTGGCAGTAGCTGTAAGCAGAGTATAGCAAGCAGAAGTAGCATGCAGCATGCAATCTCTACTAAACTACAGGCACTACTATCCAGTACTACTGCACTGACACATCACACACGCCCTGTGTAAAGACACACACACACGTGTAAAGAACTGTACTCTACCTCTACTGTACTCTACCTATACTGTACACTACTATACTTTACCTCTACTGTACACCACTGTACTCTACCTCTACTGTGCACTACTGTACTCTACCTCTACTGTACACTACTGTACGCTACCTTTACTGTACTATACCTCTACTGTACACTACTGTACTCTACCTCTACTGTACACTACTGTATGCTACCCCTACTGTACTCTACCTCTACTGTACTCTACCTCTACTGTACTCTACTTCTACTGTACTCTACCTCTACTGTACTCTACCTCTACTGTACTCTACCTCTACTGTACTCTACTTCTACTGTACTCTACCTCTACTGCACTCTACCTCTACTGTACGCTTCTGTACTCTATCTCTACTGTACACCACTGTACTCTACCTCTACTGTACTCTACCCCTACTGTACTCTACCTCTACTGTACTCTACTTCTACTGTACTCTACCTCTACTGTACTCTACCTCTACTGTACTCTACCTCTACTGTACTCTACTTCTACTGTACTCTACCTCTACTGTACTCTACCACAACTGTACTCTACCTCTACTGTACTCTACCCCTACTGTACTCTACCTCTACTGCACTCTACCTCTACTGTACTCTACCTCTACTGTCCTCTACCTCTACTGCACTCTACCTCTACTGTACTCTACCTCTACTGTACTCTACCTCTACTGTACGCTTCTGTACTCTATCTCTACTGTACACCACTGTACTCTACCTCTACTGCACTCTACCTCTACTGTACTCTACCTCTACTGTACTCTACCTCTACTGTACGCTTCTGTACTCTATCTCTACTGTACACCACTGTACTCTACCTCTACTGCACTCTACCTCTACTGTCCTCTACCTCTACTGTACTCTACCTCTACTGCACTCTACCTCTACTGTACTCTACCTCTACTGTACTCTACCTCTACTGTACGCTTCTGTACTCTATCTCTACTGTACACCACTGTACTCTACCTCTACTGCACTCTACCTCTACTGTACTCTACCTCTACTGTACGCTTCTGTACTCTATCTCTACTGTACACCACTGTACTCTACCTCTACTGCACTCTACCTCTACTGTACTCTACCTCTACTGTACTCTACCTCTACTGTACGCTTCTGTACTCTATCTCTACTGTACACCACTGTACTCTACCTCTACTGTACTCTACCCCTACTGTACTCTACCTCTACTGCACTCTACCTCTACTGCACTCTACCTCTACTGTCCTCTACCTCTACTGTACTCTACCTCTACTGCACTCTACCTCTACTGTACTCTACCTCTACTGTACTCTACCTCTACTGTACTCTACCTCTGCTGTACTCTACCTCTACTGTACTCTACCTCTACTGTACTCTACCTCTTCTTTACTCTACCTCTACTGTACTCTACCTCTACTGTACTCTACCTCTGCTGTACTCTACCTCTGCTGTACTCTACCTCTACAGAACGATTCTGCACTCTACCTCTACTGTACTCTACCTCTACTGTACTCTACCTCTGCTGTACTCTACCTCTACTGTACTCTACCTCTACTGTACACCACTGTACACTACTGCACTCTACCTCTACTGTACTCTACCTCTACTGTACACTCCTGTTTACTACTGCACTCTACCTCTACTGTACTCTATCTATACTGTACACTACTGTACTCTACCTATACTGCACTCTACCTCTACTGTACACTACTGTACTCTACCTATACTGCACTCTACCTCTACTGTACACTACTGTACTCTACCTCTGCTGTACTCTACCTCTACTGTACACTCCTGTTTACTACTGCACTCTACCTCTACTGTACTCTATCTATACTGTACACTACTGTACTCTACCTCTACTGTACTCTACCTCTACTGTACACTCCTGTTTACTACTGCACTCTACCTCTACTGTACACTACTGTACTCTACCTATACTGTACTCTATCTATACTGTACACTACTGTACTCTACCTCTGCTGTACTCTACCTCTACTGTACACTCCTGTTTACTACTGCACTCTACCTCTACTGTACTCTATCTATACTGTACACTACTGTACTCTACCTCTACTGTACTCTACCTCTACTGTACACTCCTGTTTACTACTGCACTCTACCTCTACTGTACTCTATCTATACTGTACACTACTGTACTCTACCTATACTGCACTCTACCTCTACTGTACACTACTGTACTCTACCTATACTGCACTCTACCTCCACTGTACACTTCTGTACTCTACCTCTACTGTACTCTATCTATACTGTACACTACTGTACTCTACCTCTACTGTACTCTATCTATACTGAACACTACTGTACTCTACCTCTACTAGACAGACGTAAACATACATTTCTTTCAGCCGAAGATTATTCATTTAACTTTTGGTGTGAAAGGGCCTCAACATTTACCAAAAATATAACCATTTTTGTTGTTATTAAAAAACAAACAAGCAAGCCCTGGTGAGAAAAAGTAACGCAAAAGTAACGTAACGCATTACGTTCAATAAAAAGTTACTAAGTTACGCAATTAGTTACTTTTTTTGGAAGTAACGCAATATTGTAATGCATTACTTTTAAAAGTAACTTTCCCCAACACTGTTTACTACTGTTGATTATTAAACCAATTAAAAGTGACTATTATAAGTGGATCTACATAAGACGATTGGTCGAACCCGCTGTAATTATTCGGGCTTGGCAAAGGGATTGAGTTTGTCACTTTCCGAGACCTGTAAGATCCCGGTAAAATGCTCTCTGGCGCTCTCTAGCGACTAATATTACAGGAATCAAGTCCTTCTCTGAGAGCTCTGGCTTCTCAGGACATATCATTCCCTGAATGTGTGTGTCTAGCCTCACATCTCCAGGATTACTCTGCTCTTTCATGAGCATGTCGATGCTTTGGGTTTCTGGAGACGCTTAGCACCTACTTTGGATAATCGGCAATGAATGAAGTCATTGTTATTCTAAGATTAGAAATTACATGCGAAAGGCTTGTTCCTATCCAGCCTGTGTCTTTATGATAGGCTGAAATTCTTGTTTGGTGAGAAAGTCAGGAGTGTGTGTGAGAGCCCAGCTGAGATAGGGGCGGATCTCACTACACTTCACACACACACACACACACACACACACACACACACGTGCTTTTAAATAGCGAGGGCGTATAATCTGTGCGCGCGCCGGAGGACTGGCGTTTAACCGCGGAGCGCGTCCGCGGGGAACCGCACACACACACACAGCTCGGACCACTCGGACCATGGCACTGACATCTCTACACACACCTCTGGATCTTACCTGCGTTTGGAACTCTGTGTGGAGTGTGTGAGCTGGTTTCGTCCTGATCATGTCGAGCTGATGTGTGTGTGTGAAGGTTTCGCGTCGGGATCGAGTCCCTCAGGACACTCATGTCTCTCTCTCTCTGGATCTTAACGACAGGCTCGGGATACTCTCTCTATTCTCGTGTTTTCTTTCTTTATTCTCGTGTTTTCTCTCTGGAGCGGATTTAGGATGCTGTGTGTGTCTTGTCCAGTAACACACAACCTGCTGCTCTGGCTCTTCATTCTCCAAACGCCTCATTCAACTGCGCCTTTAATCACCGGTGAGAATCTCACACACACACACACACACACACACTCGGAACGAGCTCTCGGAGGAATATCAGCCGAACACATCAAATATTAGGCACAACATTAGTTTCATTAAGATTTCTATGGGAAATCTGATGTTTTTTGAGTTTTTAATCAGAATTTGATTTTGAGTACGTGTTAGTAGGCCTATAGTGTTTAGTTTCGTAGAAATTAAAGGTTGGTGAAAAGAATTTAGCTCATACATTAGCTACATTATGCAATTATTAATAAGTATACAGTAGTAAGTAGGGTTAGAAAATGCTGGTTTTTTTCAACCTATGTTTGGGTTAAATATGGACAAACCCAACTGTTGGTTTATATTAAACCGTTTAAACCTAGGTTAGTTTAAACCACTGGTTGGGTTTGTCCATATTTGACTCAAACATAGGTTGAAAAAACCTAGTCTTTTTTAGAGGGGAGCTACTACTGTATACTCATTAATAATAGCATTTGTAATACGGAAGGATTTTTGAGTTTTAAATCTGAATTTGATTTTTAATAAGTGTTAAGTTTTTTTAAAAACTAAAGTTAGTGAAAAGAATTTAATTCAATTCAATTCACATGTATTTGTTTGGTTTCAGAGCAGCTTTACAGAAAATACACGAGTCCACATTACAGTTTACAGTGATCTGTTATCAGAGGAACTGTCTGAGTTACGCATTTCAGAAATGCACATATACAAAATCACAGTTTGCTAAAATGTATTAATTGAAACAATGTAATAACTAAAGGCAGAAACAATGAGCTCACTGAAGTAATGAATACTTGTTTGTTAACAAATGATTATGACAAATTGAAAATTGTAGCATTGGTGCTATTGAGCTTTTACATATTACATTATTCAATTATTAATGAGTATACAGCAGTAGCTGACCAGATATTTAATGTACTGTTGCTATTTAGATTAATTCAGCAACATGAAATCATATTTTTGACTTGAATTAAACCAGTTAATTATTTAGGTTACCTTTTTCCCCCCATTTCTATGTGTCAATAATCACTTACATACAGAGAAACACTGTAAGATAAAGTGTTCGTTACACTAAAGGAGGAGGGTTTGGACTGATGGTTGTGTTGAATAGAGTCTTCTTCTGTTCTTCTTCTTGCAGGAACAGAGGCTAGCTGTGAGAACGAGGGAGAAGTCCTGCACATCCCGAACATCACAGACAACCCCTGCATCTCCTGCGTGTGTCTGGTGAGGACATCACATATGCTTTCATACGCCAGATTCATAATTACAGCTGTGGATTTGTGGAGCGCTCTGAGGCAGCAGTCACGGCTGGGCAAACTGTAAAAGTTGCTGCTGTAAAAGATACACTTAAACGTGTATTTTGGATGTTTTCTTTTCGCCAGTCAGAAAAATCACTTTATGAAAAGACAAAAAGCCCAAAATCTCAAAATTGACGGATGCATGAAAACAGTGTTTTTGCATGTAGTGTCTCGCTTTAACTGTATAATGACACTGTAACTGTATCAAAGACACCTTAAAATAAAGTATATCCGAATTTATATGTGGTTAAATATGCAATGCTGCTTTTGTACGCTTAAGTTAAGCTTAAGTTGTGACACTACACTACTTGAACTCGTCAAAAAAATTTAAGCAACTTTAGCTTCTTTTTATACGTTAAACAAGATTCAACTACATTTATTAAGTGCATTTAATATAGAAAGTTGAAACGACAGCAGCTGAGCTTGAGTTTTTAAGTTGAAATACGTGATAAGTGTATATGTGTTATGCATAACTGTGTCCAGTGTGAATGCTCACATGTAGATGATCACACATTTAACATCTGTAATCGCACATGTACTGGCAGTGAGTAAGTGTTCTTGTGTCTAACGTGAAGGATCTGAGAGTCTTCTCAAGGTTAGAGTGTGAGAACTGATACGACGGCTTGATGAATGTCTCGTATTGATTAGCGATCAATGCAGGAAGTTTTATCTCTGAAAGATGACGCTGCCTGTTATGGTCATGCATTTGTCTGCTGTTGATGGGATGTCATGATGTGATTGAGTTAAGCGGATCTGTCACGTCCCAATTACTTGTGTTTGTTATATTGTGAAATGATTGCATCCGGCTTTGTCTGATAAGGGCTTGTTCTTCATGTATTCCCTCTGTGGACAGAACCAGAAAGCGGACTGTAAGCAGGAGAAGTGTCCGGTGTTGGATGAAGACTGTGCGCTGGTGGTCAAACAGACGGGAGCCTGCTGTGAACGATGCAAAGGTCTGAAATATGACTAATATCTTATTATTATTTATTGCATCTGGGGTAACAGACTTGAGCTCTGCACTTCTGCATACAGTGAAACCAAAATGTATTCAGATGCCTTCAACGTTTCTCACATTATCTCAGTTTATTCGCTATAGTTTAGGAAATAGTGATAAACATGAGCAGAACTCAGAGTTCTCAGATCAGTGGATATTTGACTGGTTTTGTCCGTCCTTCTGTTAGACTCTCACACATGAATTATGTTGAATATCTGTCAGCTGTTAAATTTAACTACACAATTAGATAATACCAGTTTAGCTCAACCAGTGACCAAGCAATGCTTCATGTTGTTCAGTGTGTGTGTAAAAAGAGCATTAGCAATTACAGAAAACACACTTCAGCAAAACATTCTCAGCTCAAAGTGGAGGAATCATTTCTGGTTTGACTGTAGTTTTGCTGTTTAACTCTTGAGTTTAGCATCACTGCCACCTTGTGGTCGACAGACGCCATTACAGCTGGGGACTCAGTCTTCTCTCTTTCTGTCCTGGGTGTTTTATTTGAGCTGCTGGGACTTGATTTTGTCTGTGAGGAATAGAGGTTATGCATTGAGTCCCTTTCCTGCGGGAACACACTCCCTCAGCCGGACTGAGTGGCAGAAGAGCTGCGGAGGGACTGAGTTTAATAGAAGAAACTGAGAAAACAACAGTAAAACAAACGATTATCAGTTTAGACTCGATATAGTGATCCTTATAACTCACCAAAGGTCCAGTGATAATGATATTGAGATGCAGCAGAATCGTGTTTACTGACGTTTATTTGAGCCTGATTTCCACACCGGGGAAATACATAAAGCAAATTTGCCTATGGAAGCTTTATATAAATACAATTAAGTATAAATGTGATCATTTATATCAATGTTATATATATCATTATATCACCCAGCCCTAAATATTGTGTAGTTTTTTGTCAGTGTTTATTTAAAAACGTACAATTCTGCAGAATATATGATGGTATTTTTAAACTTGGTATGGTATTTAACTTATGAGTTGTCAGTACAATATATAACAATACAATATATAGGGTATGATTGTACCCCATAATTCAGCATATTGACACAGAATAATAACTGCAAATCCACCGTTCGCTGCCTGGATCCAGATGTTTCCATGAATTGCAGCGATTCATGTGCTCCTCTGTTCTGTAGCTCTCGGCAGTGTGTAAAAATATACCTCAGATTTCTTGTCAAATCTAGTTGTTCAGTCAATCTCAAAGCTCTTTCCCAGTTTAGATGTGTTTTGTGTTTCTGCCGTTCAGTGTCTCTGCCGTTCAGTGTCTCTGCCGTTCAGTGTCTCTGCCGTTCAGTGTCTCTGCCGTTCAGTGTCTCTGCCGTTCAGTGTCTCTGCCGTTCAGTGTCTCTGCCGTTCAGTGTCTCTGCCGCTCAGTGTTTCTGCCTCTCAGTGTTTCTGCCTCTCAGTGTCTCTGCCGTTCAGTGTCTCTGCCGTTCAGTGTCTCTGCCGTTCAGTGTCTCTGCCTCTCAGTGTCTCTGCCGTTCAGTGTCTCTGCCTCTCAGTGTCTCTGCCTCTCAGTGTCTCTGCCGTTCAGTGTCTCTGCCTCTCAGTGTCTCTGCCGTTCAGTGTCTCTGCCGTTCAGTGTCTCTGCCTCTCAGTGTCTCTGCCGTTCAGTGTCTCTGCCTCTCAGTGTCTCTGCCTCTCAGTGTCTCTGCCTCTCAGTGTCTCTGCCGCTCAGTGTCTCTGCCGCTCAGTGTTTCTGCCTCTCAGTGTCTCTGCCGCTCAGTGTTTCCGCCTCTCAGTGTCTCTGCCGCTCAGTGTTTCTGCCTCTCAGTGTCTCTGCCGCTCAGTGTCTCTGCCTCTCAGTGTCTCTGCCGCTCAGTGTTTCCGCCTCTCAGTGTTTCCGCCTCTCAGTGTCTCTGCCGTTCAGTGTCTCTGCCGTTCAGTGTCTCTGCCGTTCAGTGTCTCTGCCTCTCAGTGTCTCTGCCTCTCAGTGTCTCTGCCGCTCAGTGTCTCTGCCTCTCAGTGTCTCTGCCACTCAGTGTCTCTGCCGCTCAGTGTCTCTGCCACTCAGTGTCTCTGCCTCTCAGTGTCTCTGCCACTCAGTGTCTCTGCCACTCAGTGTCTCTGCCGCTCAGTGTTTCTGCCTCTCAGTGTCTCCGCCGCTCAGTGTCTCTGCCACTCAGTGTCTCTGCCTCTCAGTGTCTCTGCCGCTCAGTGTCTCTGCCTCTCAGTGTCTCTGCCTCTCAGTGTCTCTGCCGTTCAGTGTCTCTGCCGTTCAGTGTCTCTGCCTCTCAGTGTCTCTGCCGTTCAGTGTCTCTGCCTCTCAGTGTTTCTGCCTCTCAGTGTCTCTGCCTCTCAGTGTCTCTGCCACTCAGTGTCTCTGCCGCTCAGTGTTTCTGCCTCTCAGTGTCTCCGCCGCTCAGTGTTTCTGCCTCTCAGTGTCTCCGCCGCTCAGTGTTTCCGCCTCTCAGTGTTTCCGCCTCTCAGTGTCTCTGCCTCTCAGTGTCTCTGCCTCTCAGTGTCTCTGCCGCTCAGTGTCTCTGCCTCTCAGTGTCTCTGCCCCTCAGTGTTTCTGCCTCTCAGTGTCTCTGCCACTCAGTGTCTCTGCCTCTCAGTGTCTCTGCCACTCAGTGTCTCTGCCTCTCAGTGTCTCTGCCTCTCAGTGTCTCTGCCGCTCAGTGTCTCTGCCTCTCAGTGTTTCTGCCTCTCAGTGTTTCTGCCTCTCAGTGTCTCTGCCTCTCAGTGTCTCTGCCTCTCAGTGTCTCTGCCGTTCAGTGTCTCTGCCTCTCAGTGTCTCTGCCTCTCAGTGTCTCTGCCTCTCAGTGTCTCTGCCTCTCAGTGTCTCTGCCTCTCAGTGTCTCTGCCTCTCAGTGTCTCTGCCTCTCAGTGTCTCTGCCTCTCAGTGTTTCTGCCGCTCAGTGTCTCTGCCTCTCAGTGTTTCTGCCGTTCAGTGTTTCTGCCGTTCAGTGTCTCTGCCTCTCAGTGTCTCTGCCTCTCAGTGTCTCTGCCTCTCAGTGTCTCTGCCTCTCAGTGTCTCTGCCTCTCAGTGTCTCTGCCTCTCAGTGTCTCTGCCTCTCAGTGTCTCTGCCTCTCAGTGTCTCTGCCTCTCAGTGTCTCTGCCGCTCAGTGTCTCTGCCTCTCAGTGTCTCTGCCTCTCAGTGTCTCTGCCTCTCAGTGTTTCTGCCTCTCAGTGTTTCTGCCACTCAGTGTCTCTGCCTCTCAGTGTCTCTGCCTCTCAGTGTCTCTGCCTCTCAGTGTCTCTGCCTCTCAGTGTCTCTGCCTCTCAGTGTCTCTGCCTCTCAGTGTCTCTGCCTCTCAGTGTCTCTGCCTCTCAGTGTTTCTGCCACTCAGTGTCTCTGCCTCTCAGTGTCTCTGCCTCTCAGTGTCTCTGCCTCTCAGTGTCTCTGCCTCTCAGTGTCTCTGCCTCTCAGTGTCTCTGCCTCTCGGTGTCTCTGCCTCTCGGTGTTTCTGCCTCTCAGTGTTTCTGCCGCTCAGTGTCTCTGCCTCTCAGTGTCTCTGCCGTTCAGTGTTTCTGCCCCTCAGTGTTTCTGCCTCTCAGTGTTTCTGCCCCTCAGTGTTTCTGCCGCTCAGTGTCTCTGCCTCTCAGTGTCTCTGCCTCTCAGTGTTTCTGCCGCTCAGTGTCTCTGCCTCTCAGTGTTTGTGCCGCTCAGTGTTTCTGCCTCTCAGTGTTTCTGCCTCTCAGTGTTTCTGCCGCTCAGTGTCTCTGCCTCTCAGTGTTTGTGCCGCTCAGTGTTTCTGCCTCTCAGTGTTTCTGCCTCTCAGTGTTTCTGCCGCTCAGTGTCTCTGCCGTTCAGTGTTTCTGCCCCTCAGTGTTTCTGCCTCTCAGTGTTTCTGCCCCTCAGTGTTTCTGCCGCTCAGTGTCTCTGCCTCTCAGTGTCTCTGCCTCTCAGTGTCTCTGCCTCTCAGTGTCTCTGCCTCTCAGTGTCTCTGCCTCTCAGTGTCTCTGCCTCTCGGTGTCTCTGCCTCTCGGTGTCTCTGCCTCTCAGTGTTTCTGCCGCTCAGTGTCTCTGCCTCTCAGTGTCTCTGCCGCTCAGTGTCTCTGCCGTTCAGTGTTTCTGCCCCTCAGTGTTTCTGCCTCTCAGTGTTTCTGCCCCTCAGTGTCTCTGCCGCTCAGTGTCTCTGCCTCTCAGTGTCTCTGCCTCTCAGTGTCTCTGCCTCTCAGTGTCTCTGCCTCTCAGTGTTTCTGCCTCTCAGTGTCTCTGCCGCTCAGTGTTTCTGCCCCTCAGTGTTTCTGCCCCTCAGTGTTTCTGCCGCTCAGTGTCTCTGCCGTTCAGTGTTTCTGCCCCTCAGTGTTTCTGCCTCTCAGTGTCTCCGCCTCTCAGTGTCTCCGCCTCTCAGTGTCTCCGCCGCTCAGTGTTTCCGCCGCTCAGTGTTTCTGCCGCTCAGTGTCTCTGCCGTTCAGTGTTTCTGCCTCTCAGTGTTTCTGCCTCTCAGTGTCTCTGCCGTTCAGTGTCTCTGCCGCTCAGTGTATCTGCCGCTCAG
This sequence comes from Tiaroga cobitis, assembly GCA_030578255.1. Classification (NCBI taxonomy): domain Eukaryota; kingdom Metazoa; phylum Chordata; class Actinopteri; order Cypriniformes; family Leuciscidae; genus Tiaroga; species Tiaroga cobitis. The sequence goes on from CM060606.1 coordinate 3,896,467, forward strand.
TGTTTCTGCCTCTCAGTGTCTCTGCCGTTCAGTGTCTCTGCCGCTCAGTGTCTCTGCCTCTCAGTGTCTCTGCCTCTCAGTGGTTCTGCCCCTCAGTGTTTCTGCCGCTCAGTGTTTCTGCCTCTCAGTGTCTCTGCCTCTCAGTGGTTCTGCCCCTCAGTGTTTCTGCCGCTCAGTGTTTCTGCCTCTCAGTGTCTCTGCCTCTCAGTGTTTCTGGCCCTCAGTGTTTCTGCCGCTCAGTGTCTCTGCCTCTCAGTGTCTCTGCCGCTCAGTGTTTCCGCCTCTCAGTGTTTCCGCCGCTCAGTGTCTCTGCCGCTCAGTGTTTCTGCCTCTCAGTGTCTCTGCCTCTCAGTGTTTCCGCCGCTCAGTGTCTCTGCCTCTCAGTGTCACTGCCGTTCAGTGTCTCTGCCTCTCAGTGTTTCTGCCACTCAGTGTTTCTGCCACTCAGTGTTTCTGCCGCTCAGTGTTTCTACAGCTCAGTGTTTCTACAGCTCAGTGTTTCTACAGCTCAGTGTTTCTGCCACTCAGTGTTTTTGCCGCTCAATACACTTTGGATAGAAGCTCCAGTGTCTTCATTTTTTGTGTCCTGACCGACACCCAAGGGTGTATACTGCTAACAAGTAGAACTAGAGCCTAGCAGTATCCTTTCCTCTCCAACAGTGACGTCACATGCATATTCCCTCTATTAATTGGATGGTTGTGGTTTGCTATTGGTGGATCTTATGTGAGTGACAGGTTGCCCCGCCCTCGTCATCAGAGAAGAGAAGAGGTGCTGCAAGAGGAACTTATTCTGATTCAAGATTACCAGGAACATGAATTTAACACAATAATGATGTTCACTGATAAATCATTTATAATAAACACTGCAATGTTCCATAAAAAAAAGAGTCTCTCTCTCTCTCTCAGGCTGTCAGCTGAACGGGATGTCCTACAACAGTTCCCATCACTGGATCCGTCCTGTCAAACCCTGTGTCACATACAGCTGTCAGGTGCGTTGATCAATCATACAACACTGATATACTGTAGTCCAGAACTAGAATAAACAGAAACAGATCACCAGGACCGGACAGAAGTATATCTGGAGTAATACCGCAGACTGCTTTAAAAAACTAGATTTAAATGAGAAGAAATAACATGTAGATGAACCTGCTAGCTCAACGCACACACAATATGTGCTTTTTCATATTTAAGTCACTGTAACAAGAGACAAACCAGCTACAAACATAAACATCCTCTTTATCGCACATGTAAGCTTTAGTTGTTGTTTTTACAGGAAGGAGTCGTCACTGAAGCAGAGATGAGGTGTGTCATTCACTGTAAAAACCCCAGAATACACCCGAAGAGATGCTGCCCAACCTGCCCGGGTCAGTGTGTGTGTGTGTGTGTGTGTGTGTGTGATGGTAGGTTTAGGGGTCGGATTAGTGTAAGGGGAGAGAATATACAGTTTATACGGTATAAAATCCATTACGCCTATGGAATGTACTCATAAGTATAGCAAAACAAATCTGTGTGTGTGTGTGTGTGTCTGTGTGTGAGTGTGTTTTCATATGCAGTGCATTTTTCAGAAAAAAAGAGAAAGGGAAACCTAAACAATTTAAAAACAAGACTATTTAATCTGAATGATATGAACAGCATTCTAGATATTAATATGCACAACATTTTCTCAACAATGTCACATGATTAAACTATCCACGAGGCTTTTTTTGTCCAGAAGTGTGTTGAATATCTTTGTTACTCAGCCAGATTCTCATCACAGCGCTTGTTGATATTTTATATCTTCACAGGATGTATTTTCGAGGGGAATTTATATAAAGAAGACGAAGAATTTCATCCTGAAGGGAATCCCTGTATTAAATGCATCTGCACTGTGAGTTTATCTGCTGAACACTGTTCTCAGATCAGTCACAACAAAACACTCTTTACACTGGCCAAACTATAGTAGCCCTTTCAAGTTTCAAAATGATAATAATAATAATAGTAGTGAAGTGTGCGTGTGTGTGTGTGTGTGTGTTTCAGGGAGGTCACAGCATGTGTCAGAAGGTGGTGTGTCCTGTCCTGTCCTGCCCGTCTCATCTCACACACACACCGGCGGGTTACTGCTGTCCCAGATGCCGTGGTGAGTTTCTCAACATCCACTTCCAGAACCTCAGTGACAGATATCACACACATCCACTAAACTAGATATTCCCCCCCACATTGCACATGCAACAAACCACCCAAATATTAAATGAAACTTCATATCAGATATTTAGTCATTCATCAATAGGATGCATCCCAGACAGCAACATAGTGTCGGCCCAGATCCGGCCCACATCTGGTACGCGTGGAATCCATACGTGGGCCGGATCTGGGCCAACACTATGTTGGTCTCTGTCTTCATGGTCTCTGTATAAGTGCGGTGATGTTCGTCTCCTGCAGGTCAGAGGAAGGTGTTCGACTTGTCTCCGGGCAGCTGTCTCTTCCACAGCGAGGTCTACGAGAACGGCTCTTCCATCAGCTACGACGCCTGCACCGTCTGCACGTGTGTGGACTCAACGGTGGCCTGCAGGAGGACGTGCTCCCGCCCCGGCACCTGTCGGGGCTCCGCCTGCTGTGAGGAGTGCCAGACTCACCTTAAGATTGAAGATGTGAAGTACTGCAGGGTGAAGAGCAAAATATATAGGGTGAGGCATCCACGAGCATGGACTAATCCCAGACAGCAACAGGAACTCTAGCCACCAGGGTGGTCCCTCGAGAACTAATGGTTCCCCTAGGAAGGTTTTACTCGTTGCATTCGCACCGCCATTAGAAATTCTGAAGTGACGTAAGCAAAGCTTGTTGTTGTGACCTTTATTTTGATGGCGCTAAGAACGCCAGAGCTCGCATTCTCCGTGTTCATTAGTTTACGATCTGTCTAACAGTCCTGTCTAATACAGTATTAGATAGAACTGTTATGCATAGAAAGTAGACAGTAATGGTATTAAGGTATGGTAAAGGTATTAGTGTATGCCGTGTGTTGATGTCAGTGTTCGTTTGTGGAGTAAATATATAGGCTATAATCTGTGTTTACACAGCCTTTTTAAAAACGGCGGGTGCTTGTGTTTCGCGTGCGTTCGGCCAATCAGCGAACACTAACGTCACGAAAGTTCCTATAGCGCTGGTTTAGACCGTCTCTGGAGTAGGAGTAAATTAGTTCCTCTAAAAGGAGTTCCTAGAACTAAAATTGTTCCTAGTTCCTGCGGTGCGAACACACCAAAATCCAGGAACATCCGCCAATAGTTTTAGGATCTATGAAAAGGTTCCTCCTGTGCGATAGCCCTTATAGTGTCGGCCCAGATCCGGCCCACATCCGGTACGCGTTGAATCCACATGTACCAGATGTGGGCCGGATCTGGGCCGACACTATGTTGTTGTCTGGGATGCGTGTGGACAATATGATGAACTGGTTGATAAAGCCTGCATATATCAAGAAAATGAGTGTGTGTGTCTTCGTCTCTTAGGACGGGGACAGATGGTCGTCGGTGAACTGTTCTCTGTGCACATGTGTTAAGGGGAATATTGAGTGTCAGCCCAAGATTTGTGTTCCTATTACCAGCTGTCCCTCGGTAAGTCCTGTTTTACATGACGCATAAAGACACCTACCACCAGTCCTACTTTTAGTCATACTGTACTTTATACATCACCGCTGTCGGGCAGAAACCTTGTATGTACAAAACTGCTACTTTTCAGGAAACAGGTGGCTTTATATATGATCAGGCACACACGTGTCATTATATTATACATATTTTACCTATATCAAGCTCAAATGGAGTTCTGAGTGTTTTATCCGTCATTAGAACGGCCATGTCTGAGGCAGTAAGTGCATCGAGTTACGTTTTCATCAACGTACATCTTATTAAGTTTATTGTAGCTACACTGTTAAAGGGGTCATATAATGATACATGCACTTTTACAAGGTGATTGTACTGAAATGTGTGTTGGCAGTGTCTGTACACAACCATCATATAATGATAGAAATCCATCCAGTGTTTTTGTTTTAATCTCCTTATATGTTTTCCCGTCTCAAATCGAGCCGTTCGTTTTTGTGTCGTCAATAAAACGGACGCCCCTCCCACGATTGTTGATTGACAGCAGCGTTTCAACACACCCTGAGCGAGCTGTCATCATAGTCCACCATTGTTGATACACTGGAGCAGAATGGCGTCTAAGCGATTGTGGTGTTCTGTTCTTGGGTGTAATAACGAACACAGTCATTTTGATGTTCCTAAATCCGAACCGCTGAAGACGCAGTGGCTGAGTTTTGTTTTCGAAGGGAATATTCCCCACGATCAACATCAATGTGTTCATGTTTGCGCGAATCATTTCACACACCAGACTGCTTTATAAACGAGGGTCAGAATAAAGCTGGTTTTGCTAAGAAGCTGCTCCTTAAAAAAGAATCGGTAGCAACTATTCATGTCCCTGCTGCACCTCCAGAAGAACTGAGTGTAAAGTTTTATTAACCTTTATATTAATCTATGCAAATCGCGAAACAAAGTTTTTCATGACCATTAGTTGTAACGTCAATCTGTCAATGAACTAACGTATACATCAGTAAACACATAGCGTTCGTATCTCACTTCTCTACCCTGCCAGTGCATACAAAAATAGATCAAAGTGACATTACTTTAACCAACCATTCAGAAACGTCCTGTTCGAGCCTTAACTGTCGAACTTCTTCGGGCCGTCATCTTGTTCCGGGTGCGACTCCAGTTCAAACTTATACGGTTGCGCAGATGTGTCCTCAGAGACTCCCGCTGCCATTCTCTCTCCAAAATATCCCCTCAACTTTTGTCAAGGCAACACTCCATGTGCACTGTGTCGAAACGCCCGCAGAACAGAGGGGCGGAGTCAGCGAAGCTCATTATCATTTAAAGGCATATGCACTGAAACAGCGTGCTGAAAACAGAGCTGTTTTTGACCAGGTAAAATGAGTGTTTTCTTAAAATACTAATGAGGATTTTTAATAAAAGTATATTACAAAGTTTTCATTTAGACCCTAAACATTCATATTAACTTGTACAAAAATGGCATTATATGACCCCTTTAAAGACCGCACTGGCTGTGACTCGACGAACAACGCTAGATTTAGATAATCTTCTCCGCTCCTCAAATACATAAAACATTAACCTTTATATATTTATAGTGTTTCTTAAGTAAAGAAAATGCTGTCGTTATTCAAAGAAGCAGTTCTTTATTATCATTGCATTGCAAACAAGCAGAGACGATTTAAATGGTAAATGGACTGCATTTATATAGCGCTTTCACAGACCCAATGGCCACCAAAGCGCTTTACAGTTTGCCTCACATTCACCCATTCACTCACTCATTCACACACCGACAGCGGTGTCAGCCATGCAAGGCCATCCAGCTCGTCGGGAGCAGCTGGGGTTAGGTGTCTTGAAGCTTTAACTGTGTCTTCATGCATTATAGAGGTGGGCGGAGTTATGAGGTTTGACTGACAGTCTGAGGAGCCAATAGAATTACGTGACAAGCTATTTGAAATACTTTTCATTGGTTAGATATATGTAAAACTCACAGACAGACATGTAGGGTGACCAATAGTAATGAACTTCTTTCAAAAACATTAAAAAATCTAAACAGTAGTGTATATACATAAATCATTATTCATTTACAATTCAGACAGAGGCCTAACTCATTATTTTGTGACTAGTTACTCTCAACATTTCCTATGGATATTATAACCAAAGACTTTATATATAGAAAGACGGTGCACTCGATTTACTTATGAACGGGAGAAGGTGCAACGTGCAATATTGTGGAATAAATCCTGCTAAATTGGCTCTTTTATTAATCCTTCTAAATAAAAGAGCCAATGGATGATTGGTAAAGCCGCAGAGTGAACAGACCTTCCTTGAAAGGGACATTGTTATACGCAACCTGTTTGATTTTCTCTGTCTCTCTATGCAAGTCTGTCTCTTTACAACGTTTTGTCTTTCAGAATAAGATCCTGAATCGCACTGGCTGCTGTCCTGTCTGCACTGACAGTAAGCTGACTTCTTTACACAGTCATCCTGCTGTGAAGTGTAACAGAAGAAGACTTAAAAATCAATTTTGAACTATCAAACACAGATTTTATAAAAGGACAATTTTTCTGTTTTACACCTGTCACACGCTCAACAGTGCATCTTTCTATTAAAAATGATAAGTGCTATATGTTTGCCTTCTGTTTGCACACAAATATGCATTCTTCATTTAACACACCACAGGGTTAGTACAGGGTGCTTGAAGTACTTGAATTTGACTTTTTGAAATTTAAGTCCTGGAAAACCCTTGAAAAGAAACCATATTTATGAAGAGGTACTTGAAAAGTGCTTAAATTATTGATAATTTTTTCGAAAATTGTTTCGCACAAATATCGCTGCAGCCCGTCTGAGATATAGAGCTATTTCGTATGGCTATGAGCATGATATTAAGTTTATGTATGATAAGTATATGAAGTATATGAGTGTAAATACAACATTCATTTTTCAGGTCAATCATATATTCATGGCGAAAAAATCTGTTTAAATAAGGAAGGCGATTTTTTTTTTTTTTCATCCTGTCAATGGTTAAGGGGATTCCCATGTCTGACAGTGCTGGTCAATGGATTGATCTCTATGAAGTAAAACATCAGAATAAAACGAATAAAGATGTTTAATAAGTGCTGATTGTAGTCCTTGAAATTCAAAAAGTCCTTGAAAGTCCTGGAATTTCATTTTACAGATACTGTACGAACCCTGATATCAAGTCAATACTTCACCAGCAAACCCAATCTCCCTCTCTCCATCCCTCTCTCCAGAGCCAGGCGTGTGCACCGTGTTCGGAGACCCTCACTATAACACATTTGACGGCCGTACCTTTAACTTCCAGGGCAGGTGTAAATACGTGCTGACTAAAGACTGCTCTCCTGCGGCCAGCTTCACCGTGCTGGTGAAGAACGATGCTCGTCGCACACGCTCCTTCTCATGGACCACATCAGTGGAGCTGCACACGCCAGGCCTGAGCATCAGCCTCCACCAGCACCTGACCGTACGCCACAACGGCACACGCATCGCTCTCCCCTTCCACAGCACCGGGGTCCACATCGACCTGGACGGGTACCTGCTCAAACTCACCACCATCGCAGGTGAGACCAAGTGCCTTTTAAAGAGGATTCTGCTGTTCTCATGTGCATCTGTGTTCAGTGTGTGATGTTGCTGTGTGATCATGAGACAGCTCCAGTTCTTCTCTATATCAGTGTCAGTGTTTCTGAACTCCTGAAACGCCTCCATTGTAGTCTTGAGTTTCTCCCGGGAACGAACACGTCACAATATTCCTCATTATAATAATTAATGCGCAGAATAAAGGGGCGGGGCCTGGTTGAGTTAGTTAGTAGTGTGTTAAACTGGCGGTTATGGAAAGGGGCGGGACATTTCCCAAACACACTCGAAGCACTCGACCAATCACAACACACTGCTCCAGCCGACCAATCAGAGCACAGTGTGCTTTCAGGAGGAGGGGCTTCATAGAGACAGGAAGTAAACAGAGCGTTACTGACAGACTGGGAAGAGAGGAGCCGCAACAATGGAGAATATGAGGAGAATAATCAACATTCAAGCAGGAAAACCTGTTCTAGTAGAGCCTGAAACATCATCAAGACTCTGTTAAAGGGCAGAATACGGGCTCTTTAACCATCATTTAATTGATGGACCAGATGCTTATTGCATTGTGACTGCATTAGAGCTGGGCGATAATATAGTTTACATTTTGCAACGATACAAGCAATCAAACAGTTGAAATATGTTATACAGTATATATTTCCCAATGCAATTATAGTGTATGCATGCAGGTGAAGTGGGACATATTTATATATCCAGCTGTCAGTATATGACATGCTGGCCAAAATTGATTTGAGTCAAGTCCTCTTTAAGGTGCACTGCTGATTTGAAAGTATTAACTGACTCTGCAAAAAAATAATTTTTCAGTGTAAGAATTAAGCAATTTAAGATTAGGTGCCTTGCACAGTGTTGACCCTTGGACTAGAAACAGGACTGTGATTTCATTAACTCTCTCTCGCCTTTATGACATTGATCTGTGTGCAACCTTTGTGCTAACAGCTCAAATCACTCGTTCCTACCTTGCACAGGTCACACAGCAGAGAGACAGAGTTCAACACACCCTTCTGTTTCAAAAGAGCATGTTCGATTTAAAGTGATTATTCTATAAAAATACAGTTTCATACTAGCTTCCAATTAGCAATTCAGCATGTCATGTGTATTTCTACAGCGCTTTATACAATACAAATTGTTTAGAAGGAGCTTCACATTAATAAAGTAAAAAAATGTAAAATGACAAAATTATTCAATTATGAAAATAATTCAGTTTCAGCTGTAAAGCAGCTCTGCAGTGTAAATGATAGTGCTGTTATTCGGCTCAATTTGGATCATTGTGCTTTCAGTGCACTTCAATAACAGTGTATCAAAATGTATCAATTATGAAACATGTCTAATTCAGCTATAAGCAGAAGACAACAGTCCCAGCTGACAGGAAACATTCGGGCGAGGTTATGAATTATGAACAAACGTTCTTCCAGTAATGTTGATTGAACATTCGTTCAGAGTTATCTGGTCTTTAATAATGTTCTCAAAACATTAGGACAAAAACATTATTTATACATCATTCACGTACCATTTTCTCTGAAATGTTTTGGGCGTTCGTCTAATGTTTTTCAAACATTACGTTACTACTTGTTTAGTAATGTTACTACTTGTTTCAGAAAAAAGTAACATTCTCATAATGTTTGCAGAATGATACAATAAAAATGTTCCCTTGACGTTTTCATTTTCAAAACATGTAAAAACTGAACTCATTACTCATAACATAACCCTGATAGTGTCAGTGCAGTTAAAGGGGTGGTTGATTATGATTCCACTTTTTTCTAGCTGTAGTTAGTGTGTAATGTCGCTGTTAGAGCGTAAACAACATCTGTAAAGTTACGGCGCTCAAAGCAAAGGAGAGATTCGCTTTTACAGAAATGGCTTTTTAAGGACTACAAACGGCTGGTAGGAACTACACGAGCTTCCTCCCGGGTTAGTGACATCACCAACCCTAGAATTTACATAACCCCGCCCCCGGAACACGATTTATAGATTATCATGACAGAATATGCTAATCACTGACTAGAAGATAACTACACATAAGCTACACATTCATCAACTAACCATTCAGAAATGTCCTGTTATATTCTACATGTTGTCACTTCTTGAGTCTCCCCATCTTTGTCTGACTCCAGTTTGAACATAAAAGGCTAAAAGTTTTTGAAACTTTCAGTGTGTGTGTGTGTGTGTGTGAGGTAAAAGCACAGGAGCTGTTGTAGTTAGAAAGTTTCTAGTTTGAAACTTGAAAAATGGTGTGAAGCAAGTTCTTTATTGATAAATGTAAGTAAAACAAAAGTGTTGATTTTAAATGATTCAGATCCTCTATCATAAATAATGTTATGTGATCAAACTGTTGAAATTGTGAAGACTTTTAAGTATTTGGGAACCATGATTGACAGTAAATTGAATTTCTCTGATAATGTGGATCTTATTTGTAAGAAAGCAAATCAAAGGCTATTCTTGCTAAGGAAATAGAGAGAATGTTCTGTAAGTCAGGTTGTTCTGCAAAGAGTTTATATAAGTTTAATTGAGTGTTTTAGGGTAGGCTATAATATAACTGTGTGGTTCGGACAAGTTACATCTGTAAATAAAGTAAAATTAGACAGAATTACAAGAGTAGCAGGTAAAATTATAGGATCTAAGCAAAAGTCAGTCGCTCAATTATTTCAAATTGCTGTTCAGAGAAAAGCTTTGACTTTAACATGAGACTCAACACACAATTGAATCATGTTTTTGAATTATTACCATCACGTCGTTTTTACACCAAAAGCGATTAAAGCAATATATAAACAAACTTTTGTACCAAATGCAACAAGTCTTTTGAATAAGTGGTAGGAAATGTGAATATTTGAATCTTTCATATTGTGGATGTTGTGTATTGTTAGATGTATCGGGTGGATGTTGTGCATTGTTAAAGGGGTCATGACATGGTTTTTTGTTTTGTTTTATTTTAATTGTTACCCCTTTAATTGTTTTTTTTTGATTGTGTGGCGAGACCAAAGACCAATGTTCAGCTAAGGCTGAACAATAAAGTACTACTACTACACACTCGGGACATCAGAGACTTATTTTACATCTTGTGAAAAGGGCATTATACCACCCCTTTAAATCGATAATATTACTGAATATATGTCGAAGAAAAGGTTTATCTTATAGGTCTTAATTCCCCAGACAGGTAGAGCCCATGTCCGGCCCATATCTGGACCGTGTGGAATCCATGTGTACCGGATCTGGGCCGACACTATGTTGTTATGGGTCTAGTCACCATTTCTTTTCATACCTCCTTAAAAACTGTCTTTGCCTCCAGTGGTGCAACAAGTGAATTTTAGGAGTAAATATATTCCATGTAGTCTGTAAGGCCTGCTAAATCGATCCAATGGCGGTACTCGATTAGCGGTGAAGGTCTCACGCGTGTTCCGTCTCTTCCCGTGGCAAAGGGATTTTTAATTAAATGCAATACATTTTATCTTATGTATTAACTCGTTTCATCTGACTCCATAAAATGAAAAAGGTTTAACAATGATATCTGTGCATCATTAAATACACGTTAATGTTTGACTATTCCTTTTAACTCTAATGAAAATAAAGTCAGTCTGTTAGAATAATCAAATATAATTTATGTAATTTGTAATTTATTATGTCAGGTAAATGTATCATTACAATTCCATAATCAAATTAAAGATAATCAATGCAAACCATCAAATGTTTCTAGAACAAAGAACTTTACCCAACATATTAACTACATGAATGCTGAGCCTTAAGACACAGCATCATGGGCTGATCTGATACAGAAAATGCAGCCCCGAGCTCTTGTTGCATTTCATTATATATCCAGACCTTATTTGATATGTAAAACATGAGTTTAGAGGAAATTTACTTTTTTCCCCCACCATAGTTACTGGGGGTAGCAGTTGACCATCTGCTATGAACAGTGGAAATTAGCATTCATGAATTGACACCTTTGGGAGTGCCTAGAGACCACATTCCTTTGTGTGGCAGTTATTCCTAAACTCTTAAAAACCTTATTACCTTTTGTTTTACTTCTTTGGGAATGAGACATTATTACCAGTCACCCTGAGACCTTTAAAATGATACTAAACAATAATCATTCACATTAAACCCACATAAATTCTTGTGTGAGTGTGGGTGATCTCTGCAAGAGTGGGGGATGTGGGGAAGGAGTGTATGTCGTTTCTGTCAGTCTTACAAGTCTCTCAATTAAAGGTGCAATGTGTAAAATTTAGGAGGATCTGTTGACAGAAATGCAATATCATATACATAACTATGTGTTCAGTGGTGTAGAAAGACCTTACATAATGAACCGTTGTGTTTTATTAGCTTAGAATGAGGCGTTTCTCTTTACACACATCGCGGGTCCGCTTACATCCACATGTTTCTACACACACCGCGGGTCCGCTTACATCCACATGTTTCTACACACACCGCGGGTCCGCTTACATCCACATGTTTCTACACACACCGCGGGTCCGCTTACATTCACATGTTTCTACAGTGGCCCTGAACGGACAAACGCGATTCGTGACTATGTTGTTCTTTGTGCAAAGATGCGAGCTAAAGTCAGCGAATAAAACACTGACACAATGTTGAACAAGTAACAATAATATTTACAATAACATCGTTTTACTAAATAATAAAGTGAACATAATTTCTTAATTTATCTTTGTAAAGAAACCTCATTGCTTAACTGGCCACTCTCTGCTGTCTCAGACGACGACATCACTTCCTGACGGTTACCGTAACTTCTGTTGGGTGCAATTCACAACCTCACCACTAGATGCCACTAAAATGTACACACTGCACCTTTAAGTAAATGATTTAGCCAAACGCTGTTTGAAGTGGTTTTTAGATAGCCTGCTACACCATCAACATCTCAAACATAGGCAAATACATTATGTGTGTGTTCCCTCACTCTTCCCCAGGCCTGGAGATCTCGTGGGACGGGGACAGTCTGGTGGAGGTGGTCGCGGCCCCGCATCTGAAGGAGCGTCTCTGCGGGCTGTGTGGAAACTACAACGGTCACAGGCGAGACGACTCGCTCGGAGGAGACGGACAGTTTAAGTTTGACGTGGATGAGTTTGCTGAATCCTGGCGCGTTGAGGACAACGAGGTGTGTGAGGCTCCCAACCGCAAGCCCACGACCTTCCTCTGTCCCGGCTCAGTCAAAGTGAAGCTCCGCGCGCACAGAACCTGCCAGAAGCTCAAGTCCTGGGAGTTTCAGAAGTGCCATTCTGCTGTAGACTTTACCTCCTTCTACAAGTGAGTGCCCCACTCATCATTATCAAACTATAGGCTCTGAGGAAACTTTGCAGCTTTTGAATCTTTAAATCTCTAAACTAAAGATCTCATGTAGGAAAAGATCTGATGTCTAGAGTGATATTAACCCAGATTTAAAGGTGAAGTATGTAATTTTTTTTTGTTAAAATACATTCTCTTAACCCAGTTTATTGATCATTGGCTTCTAATAGTATGGCATTCATGGGTTTATCTCCCCAAAAAGTGTAAACCTTGAGCCTCCTAGACACCATTAAAACATTGAGAGCGTCCGCTCAGATCCGTCAATCACTATTAGCTCAAGCTATATTGAGAGTTTAGGGCGTGGCTACTGTAGCAGGAGGAGAGTTTGGGGAGTGGCTGCTGTAGCAGACTGACTGTGCGTTCACACCGGACTAAATTTACGCGCGTCGGAATCGAAACCCGTTGGCGGCCATCTTTTTTATGTTGATCGAGCATTTCGAGCATTCATCGAGAGAGTCAAAGCTCTGTATTTGCTCTGGAGAGCAGAACAGCGGCGTGGGGATCATATTTGTGTCCACCGGACCCTTCGGAGGCGAACCGTTTGGCGAGTTTCACATTTACTCGCTCCAGGAGCTGCGCCTGGATGACGGCCGCTGTCAGCGGTACTTCCGCCTGTCCCGCGCCCAGTTTGATGAGCTGCTGTCCCGCATCGGAGCGAGGATCACCCTCGCCCTCAGCCACCTAATCTGTCATTTATTTTTGTTGTGATGATAAATAGAGCCAGCCTCCAAAAGTTATTAACCTGTCCTATGATTTTTCGTCCAGACACGAACTTATACACATGTATGTTGGTTGTCTTTACATCATAATATTTCATATAATCTAGATATGGAATAAATAACATTCAATACAAAATGAACATGTCTCGTATATTGAAATAAAGTTTTAAGTGATAACATATTTGCTTTGTTGTGCATTAGAACCACACGCAGGAATTTAGTCATATTACAAAATAATTTATTAGGGCATCCAGACACTTCACCACGTGACAGCAGCAAGCAGCTAAGCTCCTGATTGGTTAACGCGGCGCGAATTGACGCCAAAGTTCAGATTTTTCAACTCGGGCAGCAGGTGCGAATTCGCGTCAAGCGCGTGAATGCACAAATAGCACTAACTAAATCATTCGCACGTAACACGCCTAACGTGCCAGACGCTCAATTTGCGCCATTCGCGCGAACTTGATGCGCGAATGAGGCGTATTTGCGTCTAGCGCGCCGCGCTCTACGCCTCATTCGCGTCGCAGGAATTTTTTACGCGCGTAACGCGTCTTTACATTGACTTAACATTGAAATTACTCGCGCCTGACGCGCTATTCGCGTCCGTTGTGAACGCACCATGAGAGTTTGGGGTGTAGCTATTGTAGCAGGAGGAGAGTTTGGGGCGTGGCTACTGTAGCAGACTGAGAGTTTGGGGCGTGGCTACTGTAACAGGAGGAGAGTTTGGGGTGTGGCTACTGTAACAGGAGGAGAGTTTGGGGTGTGGCTACTGTAGCAGACTGAGAGTTTGGGGTGTAGCTACTGTAACAGGAGGAGAGTTTGGGGCGTGGCTACTGTAACAGGAGGAGAGTTTGGGGTGTAGCTACTGTAGCAGACTGAGAGTTTGGGGCGTGGCTACTGTAACAGGAGGAGAGTTTGGGGTGTGGCTACTGTAGCAGACTGAGAGTTTGGGGCGTGGCTACTGTAACAGGAGGAGAGTTTGGGGTGTGGCTACTGTAGCAGGATGAGAGTTTGGGGTGTGGCTACTGTAGCAGACTGAGAGTTTGGGGTGTAGCTATTGTAGCAGGAGGAGAGTTTGGGGCGTGGCTACTGTAGCAAACTGAGAGTTTGGGGCGTGGCTACTGTAACAGGAGGAGAGTTTGGGGTGTGGCTACTGTTACAGGCTGAGAGTTTGGGGTGTAGCTATTGTAGCAGGAGGAGAGTTTGGGGTGTGGCTACTGTAACAGGAGGAGAGTTTGGGGTGTGGCTACTGTAGCAGGATGAGAGTTTGGGGTGTGGCTACTGTAGCAGACTGAGAGTTTGGGGTGTAGCTATTGTAGCAGGAGGAGAGTTTGGGGCATGGCTACTGTAGCAGACTGAGAGTTTGGGGCGTGGCTACTGTAACAGGATGAGAGTTTGGGGTGTAGCTATTGTAGCAGGAGGAGAGTTTGGGGCGTGGCTACTGTAGCAGGATGAGAGTTTGGGGCGTGGCTACTGTAGCAGGATGAGAGTTTGGGGTGTGGCTACTGTAGCAGACTGAGAGTTTGGGGCGTGGCTACTGTAGCAGGAGGAGAGTTTGGGGAGTAGGGGTGGGGGAAAAAATCGATTCTTAGATGCATCGCGATGCGGACGTGGACGATTCTGAATCGATTCACAAATGTCAAAAATCGATTTTCCAAAAAAAAAAATTTTTTTTAAGATATATATTTATAATAACTTAATATTGACGGAACGCAAAAGACGGAACTCTGAAGCGCGAAGTGCAGTGCCCGCCCGGACCGTCTGTGGCGTGCACATAACAGAGACGCTATGGCGCGCGAGATCCAAACACACTCGTTAAAAGCTGACGTGTGGAAATATTTTGGCTTCTGAAGTTGAAGGGGGAAAGGAGCTGGACAGTCAAGAGTCACACTAGTTGTAAGCTTTGTAGAATAAAACTAAAATATTTCGGAAACAATACAAATATGAGAAGCCATATGACGCGTTTCCACCCAGAGGAGGAAAAACACTCGGCTGTACCGGTCGTTGTTATACTATTAATTTACTACAAGTATGCTGCTAGTTCAGGCACACATTTATTTTCCTGTTGGTTCTTTGCAATGTTAATAAAATCTATTGTACGTTAATTCTTTATGGGTCATTACTTACTTTTAAAGCAAAGTATTTATAGTCACACAAAAAGATTCAGATAATCGATTTAGCATCGAATCGCAGCCCTCTGAATCGTAATCGAATCGAATCGTGGGGTGCCTAGAGATTCCCACCCCTATTGGGGAGTGGCTACTGTTACAGGCTGAGAGTTTGGGGTGTAGCTATTGTAGCAGGAGGAGAGTTTGGGGCGTGGCTGCTGTAGCAGGAGGAGAGTTTGGGGCGTGGCTGCTGTAGCAGGAAGAGAGTTTGGGGCGTGGCTACTGTAGCAGGAAGATAGTTTGGGGCGTGGCTACTGTAGCAGACTGAGAGTTTGGGGTGTGGCTACTGTAGCAGACTGAGAGTTTGGGGTGTAGCTATTGTAGCAGGAGGAGAGTTTGGGGAGTGGCTACTGTAGCAGACTGAGAGTTTGGGATGTGGCTACTGTTACAGGCTGAGAGTTTGGGGTGTAGCTATTGTAGCAGGAGGAGAGTTTGGGGCGTGGCTGCTGTAGCAGGAAGAGAGTTTGGGGCGTGGCTACTGTAGCAGGAAGATAGTTTGGGGCGTGGCTACTGTAGCAGGCTGAGAGTTTGGGGTGTGGCTACTGTAGCAGACTGAGAGTTTGGGGTGTAGCTATTGTAGCAGGAGGAGAGTTTGGGGCGTGGCTACTGTAGCAGACTGAGAGTTTGGGATGTGGCTACTGTAGCAGACTGAGAGTTTGGGATGTGGCTACTGTTACAGGCTGAGAGTTTGGGGTGTAGCTATTGTAGCAGGAGGAGAGTTTGGGGCGTGGCTACTGTAGAAGACTGAGAGTTTGGGGCGTGGCTACTGTAGAAGACTGAGAGTTTGGGGCGTGGCTACTGTAGCAGACTGAGAGTTTGGGGCGTGGCTACTGTAGCAGACTGAGAGTTTGGGGCGTGGCTACTGTAACAGGAGGAGAGTTTGGGGTGTGGCTACTGTTACAGGCTGAGAGTTTGGGGTGTAGCTATTGTAGCAGGAGGAGAGTTTGGGGCGTGGCTACTGTAGCAGACTGAGAGTTTGGGGCGTGGCTACAGTAACAGGAGGAGAGTTTGGGGTGTGGCTACTGTTACAGGCTGAGAGTTTGGGGTGTAGCTATTGTAGCAGGAGGAGAGTTTGGGGCGTGGCTACTGTAGCAGACTGAGAGTTTGGGGCGTGGCTACTGTAACAGGAGGAGAGTTTGGGGTGTGGCTACTGTTACAGGCTGAGAGTTTTGGGTGTAGCTATTGTAGCAGGACGAGAGTTTGGGGCGTGGCTACTGTAGTAGACTGAGAGTTTGGGGCGTGGCTACTGTAGCAGGAAGAGAGTTTGGGTCGTGGCTACTGTAGCAGACTGAGAGTTTGGGGCGTGGCTACTGTAGCAGACTGAGAGTTTGGGGCGTGGCTACTGTAACAGGAGGAGAGTTTGGGGTGTGGCTACTGTTACAGGCTGAGAGTTTTGGGTGTAGCTATTGTAGCAGGACGAGAGTTTGGGGCGTGGCTACTGTAGTAGACTGAGAGTTTGGGGCGTGGCTACTGTAGCAGGAAGAGAGTTTGGGTCGTGGCTACTGTAGCAGACTGAGAGTTTGGGGCGTGGCTACTGTAGCAGGAAGAGAGTTTGGGGCGTGGCTACTGTAGCAGACTGAGAGTTTGGGGCGTGGCTACTGTAGCAGACTGAGAGTTTGGGGCGTGGCTACTGTAGCAGGAAGAGAGTTTGGGGCGTGGCTACTGTAAAAGACAGAGATTAGGGCGTGGTTAATGTAGCAGGGCGGAGCCACAGGGTGTTCAGTCGGTGTGGAATCATGATTGACACACTACATGGGAAAAGCTTCTTCATTCATCTTCTTCAGTTACAGAAGCGCAACTCAAAATTCTTTTTAATTTAGGCCTTCAGAGATTAACTTATGGAAGCATATGGGTAGCAATATTCAATTTGAAATGTAATATGCAAAATGACAATGCAATATGTAAAATGGCAATGCATTCTGTATTTAAATTTACATTTTACATTACCATTCTAGCAACGTTTGGTGCAAAATGAAAATGAAAATGAAATTACATAATTTACATTTGCCATTTCATACACTAGTTTTAATATGCATATTGAAACGCTTTATAAGTTGCAAAATGAAAATGAAAATGCATTACAGAAATGATTAGATATGTGTAGCATGTTCAAGCAAAAACTGTGGCAAAATGATCATTTAAATGTTATTTTTCTTAATTGCATTTACACTCACAGTCAAGACACTTGCAATTGCATTTTCATGAAATGTCCCGCAATGAATGTAGCAAAATTCAATGTGCACATTGAAAATGCATTCCGAGCCGATCACGCCCCCTCCTGCCCTGTCAATCACTGCATCAAGGCGGGGCTTAAGTTGTGTTGTTTCTCTTTATGGCACTCCGAGAAGCTGCACAAGCAATAGAGCGACAAAGTGCAAATGCTGCCCCTGCAAATGCTTAAGCATGACGCCTCCGGATCGAAGTGGTGGGACACGGGGTAAGTTGGCAGAAAGAGAAGAGACAAGGGGTCGGTAGTGTGACCGCAGCCGCAGGTAAAGCCGGGTGTCACCCCGTTTTTTTTTTTTTTTTTTTGGCCAAAACGAGCACTTTTCGTACATACGCTCTATGGTCACGTAAGAGTGTGATCGTCAAATACACTCCACAGTCCAGACCCCGAGTGAAAGTTGGCAACCCTAGGTCTAACCGTTTGACGACCGTCGACAGACCCCCTTGTCTCTTCTCTTTCTGCCAACTTACCCCGTGTCCCTCCACTTCGATCCGGAGGCGTCATGCTTAAGCTGGACGATGGCCTTTCTGAAGCGGCAGCATTTGCACTTTGTCGCTCTATTGCGTGTGCAGCTTCTCGGAGAAGAAGTTTGCGTCTGCAGCTTCTCGGAGAAGCTGTGGAACTGACTTGTCCATGTTGCCTCACTTGAACCTTCGTGACCCTCTGCGTAATACCCCCGACCAGTTCCATAGACAGAAACAACACAACTTAAGCCCCGCCTTGATGCAATGATTGACAGGGCAGGAGGGGGCGTGATCGGCTCGAAATGCATTTTCAATGTGCACATTGAATTTTGCTACATTCATTGCGGGACATTTCATGAAAATGCAATCGCAAGTGTCTTGACTGTGAGTGTAAATGCAATTAAGAAAAATAACATTTAAATGATAATTTTGCCACAGTTTTTGCTTGAACATGCTACACATATCTAATAAATTCTGTAATGCATTTTCATTTTCATTTTGCAACTTATAAAGCGTTTCAATATGCATATTACAACTAGTGTATGAAATGGCAAATGTAAATTATGTAATTTCATTTTCATTTTCATTTTGCACCAAACGTTGCTAGAATGGTAATGTAAAATGTAAATTTAAATACAGAATGCAATGCCATTTTACATATTGCATTGTCATTTTGCATATTACATTTCAAATTGAATATTGCTACCCATATGCTTCCATATTAACTGGGTCATGAACACGTCAAAGGGAATGGAACAAGTCAAGTCAAGTCACCTTTATTTACATAGCGCTTTTTACAATACAGATTGTATCAAAGCGCTTCACAGTGATAACATGAAAATAATACAACAAGGTTTGTTTCTAAAAGAAAATTGCGTCAACATCCACCTTAAGTAAGGCAGATCAATAATGTTATTGAATATTAAATGTCCCCAACTAAGCAAGCCAAAAGCCAAGGCAACAGTGGAGAGGAACCAAAACTCCATCAGGTGACAGAATGGAGAGAAAAAAAAATATTTTTTTTTTTTTCGAACATTGCGATGTTACGCGCTACCAGTGGTGGACAGTAACAAAGTAAATGTAATTTGTTACTGTACTTAAGTAGCTTTTTTGCGTATCTGTACTTTACTGAAGTATTTAAATTTGAGGAGACTTTTACTTTAACTCCACTACATTTCTAAGTCAAAATTCTTACTTTTTACTCTACTACATTTTCACAATCTGTCGTTACTTTTTATTTATGAGTGAATAAAAACATGACTGGTCAAATGAGCCACCAATCACAGTACAGCGCGCGCGCTTTGTTTTGAACTTGCCTTGGCGGTATCTAGCAAGCGCGAACCAGAGCCGTTAATTATGAGAGTTGCGAACATAGACGGTTGTGACACAGTGATCTCGCAGCCGTGCGGTCACGTGATTCGTTTCCAATGATTTTAAGCGGGACAGAGAGTAGCAGTTATTATTGCAGCAATTATCTGTAAATATTGACGCATAATGTTCATTGCTTATTACATTGGCACTAAAATGACTTGCATATAATAGTATTGTTTTCTGGGGAGTAGCCTAGCAGAAACACTGCATTAATACGTTTTTGTGTTTAATTTTGGAGGGAAATTGGCTGCTCCCAAAACATAGAATATAGTATATATATATTCTATGTATTTGTGCACGTGTGGGTGTGTGTATGTGTGTATATATATATACATATACATATATATATATATATATATATATATATATATATATATATATATATATATATATATATATATATATATATATATATATACATATATATTTAATGGCGTTGTGCAGGTTTATGTGAATGTATCATAACATTAGGATGTTAATAATTATGACCATAAATGCTCAAGAAAATATATATACAGTAAATACTGTAAATGTTTTATACCTTATGGGAACAGTCCCCGTACCTCCAAAATTGAACACACAAAAAATGTATTCAATTAAAAAAAAAATATATATATATATATGTACATATATGTATATATTTATTTATTTATCTATCTATTTATTTATTTATTTATTTATCTATCTGTGTCAGGTTTTAGTGTAGGATGCCGAAGACGAGGACACAGGATTTGCAGTATAGCTGATTTATTTAACAACTCAACTTACAGGGACAAAGGAAAACTCTCCAGGACTTCAAAACAAACTCAACCATACATTGACGACGACCAACAAACACTGAGGGAAAACACAGGGCTTAAATGAACAGGGACTAATGGGATAATTAACAGAACACAGGTGAAGGGAATTACTAATTAAACAGACCAGGAAACACTAACAGGACTAAATCAAAATCACAAAGACAGGGGGAAACAAGATCTTAAAACTGAACTAAACACACTGAAAAAGTGACAATCTGACTAATTAATGTCATTTCATTAATAGATTGGTGTGCCAAGAGTGACATTAGTCTTTACTTAGACTGAGTTAAGGAAGAGTCTTGTGACAAATTATAATAGGACATTATAGCCATAAAAAATGTAAGTACTTGGATACTTCAGTACATTTGAAGGCAAATACTTTTGTACTTTTACTCAAGTGAATGTTTAAAGGCAGCACTTCTACTTTTACTTGAGTAATATTTTACCTTGAGTATCTTTACTTTTACTCAAGTACATGGTATCTGTACTTCGTCCACCACTGCGCGCTACAACATTTGTGGCACGTCTATAAATGTGCCTGGAGAAATGCCTGGTGTTTCATTTTGGTGATGCTGGTGGTGCATATATTACGCACTTTTTCAATGCTAACTCTAAAGAAGTCAGTGAGATTAACTACTAAAACTCATTCTGCTTCCTCACTGTATGTCCGTCTCTCCCCATGTCTTCCTCTCTTTAGGTCATGTGTCACAGACATGTGTGAGTGTCCAGTGCATAAGAACTGTTACTGCGAGTCGTTCATAGCATACAGTCGAGCGTGTGAGAGAGAGGGCATCCGTGTGCACTGGAGACCGGAGCTTGCCTGCATCAGTAAGTCACACCGGACACTTTTATTTATATATGGTGTTTTTTTTAAGTTTTTGAATACAACAGGTTAATTGCCTATATTTAGGAAATTGTGAAAAAACACAAAACATGTTTTGTGTACTAACCATTTCTCTCCTTACATTCTAAATGTTTTGTGATTGAATGTTAGGTGGATGTCTCTGATCCTGATGTCTAGAGTGACATTAAAGATCAGCTATTCTGCTGTTCCCATCTGTGTTCAGTGTGTGATGTTGCTGTGTGATCATGAGACAGCTCCAGTTCTCCTCTATATCAGTGTCAGTGTTTCTGAACTCCTGAAACGCCTCCATTGTAGTCTTGAGTTTCTCCCGGGAACGAACACGTCACAATATTCCTCATTATAATAATTAATGCGCAGAATAAAGGGGCGGGGCCTGGTTGAGTTAGTCAGTAGTGTGTTAAACTGGCGGTTATAGAAAGGGGCGGGACATTTCCCAAACACACTCGAAGCGCTCGACCAATCACAACACACTGCTCCAGCCGACCAATCAGAGCACAGTGTGCTTTCAGGAGGAGGGGCTTCACAGAGACAGGGAAGTAAACAGAGCGTTACTGACAGACTGGGAAGAGAGGAGCCGCAACAATGGAGAATATGAGGAGAATAATCAACATTCAAGCAGGAAAACCTGTTTTAGTAGAGCCTGAAACTACAAGACTTTGAAAAAGGGCAGAATATGGGCTGTTATCCACAGGGACTGTTGCTCCTTAGATCTGGGTTAGAGCAGAAATGAACTGTTGTGGATGTTGGCTGATCCTGCAGAACGAGTTCCTCTGAAACCCTCCACCTCCCCCAGCACCACTTGTCTATATCTGCTACGGGGATATTATGTGTCTATTTGTGCAGTAGCATCAAAAAGTGGTCCTTGATGCTGATTGGCCAATAGCTGGGTTTTATTTATGATAAAGCACATCTATGACTGCTTCACCGCACCGAACTGTGTATCACTGTGCAACACCCTTAGCCCCCTGATCAAAAGATTCTGGCATCATTCTAATATATTAGAGACATTTTTTTAGAGTTGTATCTGTTCTTCATATTTGACTAGTTTTCATTTCCTTTTTCTGCTGTAGGCACACACTGCAAACATGGTGCGGTTTATGACACATGTGGACCCGGCTGCACTAAAACCTGCCATAACTGGAACGAGGTCGGCCCGTGTTACAGACCCTGTGTGGCCGGCTGTCACTGTCCTGCCAACCTGGTCCTGTTTCAGGGACACTGCGTTAAACACACAACCTGCCCCGGGCCATGATGACCCACGTGACCTATACAAGAGATCCAAACACACAGGGGAGTAGAGAACTGGGCAAACAGGACTGTACCAAGCGGTAACCTCCCGGTCTCTCTCTTGAATCACACTGAGTGAGTTAAACTGCAGTTCCTCCACTGGCCACTAGAGGCCGGCTGCAGAAGAGACTCACTCCCATAGACCCGCATGTTAAAATGCCCAACTTTACAGCAGAATAAACATGTTTTCAGTCTGGAGCTATAAGTGGTTTTGGTCTATATCGCTGATGTTGCCCTTCATGATGACTGTGAGGGGGTGAATTTTTTTATAACTCATCCGTTTAAATAAAATTAAGCCTTAAAGTTCTGCATGATTAAGGGCGTGGCCACTTGAGTGACAGGTGGATGTCACTACTAGCCGTTTGTCTGGTGTGTGTTAGCGTCACGTCACCTCAGCTAACATGTTCGTTTATCCGGGAGTGTTGCTGCCAAGATGGCGACGGCCGGCTCCGCCCACTTTGGGCTTCAGAAACGCTCTTCAGAAAAACTTCGGGTGACGTCACGAACACTACACACATATTTGTACACAGTCTATGGACTGTACAGGACTCAGATACTCATAAACTGTGCCTTGGCCCGGCTCCTCCATCACTGGTTTTCACCACTGTAGTGCCTTACCGCTGGAATGAACTCATTCCTGATGCTTCAAAATAAAGGACCTGAACTGGAGTTACATGAGGGCTATATGGCAAACATAAACAATAGTATTATCCATTTATTGGGGCAGCCAGTATTTAAAGGGGTCATGACATGGTTTTTTGTTTGGTTTTATTATGTTCCCTTATGTGCAATTATAGCATTACTATAGTTTTTTGTACAAAAATAATTTAAAAAATGTAGTGATTTGTGACCTTTTCCCACCCTGTTTCTCCCCCTCTGATTCAAACAGTCTGTTTTGGAGGTGTTTCCCCTTTAAGAGTTCAGTGTTAACGCCCACTGTTATGATTGGCTAACGTCAGTGCTGCTTAGGCATTAAAGTTAT
>CM060606.1:3919919-4059919 GCA_030578255.1 Tiaroga cobitis
CGTTTATAATGGGGAGGACGTCTTAAGCTATGAAACTTGCGGGAAGTTTTAATAGTACATAGATCTCTTATATACCAAAAGATCAAGGCAAATTCGGTTTCTCATGTCATGACCCCTTTAACACACAATTTCTTGACTGAAAGGGAAACTATTTATGTATTTGTTGTTTATTTTGTAAGTCGGGGACTCAAATGTGACTGTTATAGCTTTAAAGAGAAGTGTACTGTATTCATCCAGGCCCAGTGTTCATACACTGATTTGTGTGTGTGTGTGTGTGTGTGTGTGTTGTTATACCTGTACATTTCACTTGACACAGTAAGATATTATATATATATATGACCAGTATGAAGCTTATATACTTTTTCAGAAATAAGCAAGTTTTTCTTTGAAAGTGTTTGTCACAGCTCAGGTTCAGAGATGTTTCATGTGTAGATTCAGGATCGGGATGCAGAGGGATTTCGCTCCAAAGGAAAAAGAGCCCAAAAAGAACTAAAGCCAAAAATCAACGTCATGTAATGTGAATTGTGGCAAGAATTTTCACAAGGTACATGAAAATGGTCTTTTTAAATTGATAAAACTTTGCAGTACTGACCTGAGCGTTAAGTGTGTTGTGTTTTTCCAAATCCTGTAGTTTAGTTGAGTGTTATTTAAGCTACATTAATCCTGACACACTCACACACTCTCACTCGCATACTCTCTCTCTCACACACACACACACACACACACACACTCTCACTCGCATACTCTCTCACACACACACACACCAGCCCAGCCCTAAAAGAAAACAACATTCTTTCCACAGCTCTGAAAGGACATCTGACAGAATGAGTGTTATCAGTGTACTGGAGTAGTCGACTCATGAACTTTCTTTTACTCACAAATTGTTTTCCAAGAAAATTGTTTAAGTTAAAATATATGTTTATACAGTTAATGTATGTTTGTGCAGTTCTGGTTGTAGATGCTGTAACTGATTACAATCTCTGAAATGATTAATATGTAACGTCCTTCTCTAGTATTGCCACCCTTGGTAAACATGAGCAATACGAACTTTGATTTTTCCCCCCCCCCTCTTAGACTTTCTTTTGAAATATTCACAAAAATCAAACCTACAAGTAAAATTATATGAAAAAAAATTGTGGAACAAATCCATCCATTTTCTAAACCACTTGTCCTATGTGGGATTGCAGAAATTATAAATTATATCACCATTAATATTGTATGTTCATTAGTTCACCAGGGAAAAAACCTTCACGACCCTCATGTTCCAAACTTTTTTGACTTTCTTCTTCGTAACATTATTAATAATATATTTTGACATATTTTTCGTAGAGAAAATTAGCCCAAAAGGGAAATATGTCTTAATTATGATCTATAAAAATAACTTATTTGGGGGAATTCCTGATAGGATCAACTCTCGTCCAGTGAAGAACATCTATAGACTATAGCAGGATAATAATATACTGGCCATAGACAATAATATCCCAAAACTTATCCGTCTTATCTGAGTTTGAATTAATACATATGCAAAACAATATAAAATAAAAATGTGCTAGTTGGGTGAGGGTTATTGTGGATTATTTATTAAATACAAATAATACACAATTTTGTGCTCTGCGAAAGAAAGTCATACAGGATTTGGACCAGCTAACAAAATCCTCGTAACGTTTTCATAACTCAAGGTGAATGTTAGCAAAACGCTCTATGTCTGAATGTTCAGTTCTCTTACGAGAGGTTCTCTCGTATTGCATAACCTAGCTTACGCTACGGGAAAGATTAATCTTTTCTGAAATATTGAAGCCAAAAAACTTATCCTTAATTTTTGTATCCATTGTCAACGCAGTGCCGCAACTGCAGACCTTGAGCGGGCTAGCTAGCGAGCTCATTGGTTGCCCTGCGGCAACTGCTGCAGCCTATGGACAAACTCGAATGAACTCGCGTCCAATGAGAGGCGCTCGCGCCCTCACAGCATCATAGCCCGCCAGAATGGGCGTGGCCAGAGTGTATATTAACGCGGTCCACAGGCTGCCTCCCTGATTTTCATCTCTTCAGCGAGCTCTTCGCATCTCTGCAGTCTACAGAAGCCGCGTCGCCGTTCGAGGGGTACTCTAGCAAGCGTGGACAGCGCCTGAAGAAGCCGGCCATCTTCGCCACCTTCAGCCGTTCTGCGAGCTACGCCATCCGGTGACGTATCCTTTTTCAAGAGAAAGCTACTAGTTCCTCAGCGAACTTCACAAAAGAGCACGAGCGTCTTTTTAAAGATGCCTCGCACCACTTGCAGCTCATGCCGCGCCCCTCTCAGCGTCGGAGACCGCCATCTCATCTGCGCACTCTGCCTGGGACTGGAACACGCAGAGCTTGCTCTCGCTGACGGCGGATGCGACCTCTGCGAGGAGCTTCCGATGTCGACCCTGCGGGCTCGACTCGAAGCGTTAAAAACCGAAGCCACCGTGCCGCCCTTTGTCTCGCCGCGCAAGAAGAAGCGCCGCTCGCAAAGGCTGCCAGAAACAGCGTTGAGTGCGATTGTCTCGCCGGAGCCTCTCCCTCGAGCCTTGCCTTCACCATCCCCGCCCCCACCGGACGCGCAGTTGCCGCCGAGCGGCCGCACTGCCACCATTTCGGAGGACGAGGCGGACGAAAAGGGTTGCTGTTCCCTCATGGCTTCGGACAGCGAGGAGTGGTCAGGCTCCCACGCCTCCTCCTCGGCCCTGGAATCCAGCAGGACCCGCGCCGGAGTCGAGGAGGAACTAATGCGCCTTCTCTCTCAGGCCGTCGACCGCCTCGGGCTCGAGTGGTCACCGCCCCCTGACTAGGCGCCCAACCGACTCGACGGCTGTTTTCTACAGAGCCGTTGCCGCGCGGCGCCCACGGCCCGAGCCGCCCCCTTCCTGCCGGAACTCCACGCCGAGCTCACGAAATCGTGGAACGCGCCTCTCTCGGCCAGAAACCGGTCCCATGTTTCCACCTCTCTCTCATCGGTGGACGGCGCCGCCGAGAAGGGCTATTTATCCATCCCTCCGGTCGAGGATTCGGTAGCAGCACACCTTTGCCCGCCCTCCGCGAGATGGCGGTCTAAGCCTGTGCTCCCGTCAAAGGCCTGCAGAGCCACTTCCGCTTGTGTTGGCCGCGCCTACGCCGCCGCCGGCCAAGCCGCTTCCGCTCTGCACTCTATGGCCGTCCTGCAGATCCTCCAAGCGGATCTTCTCCGGGAATGGGATGAAAAAGGCAGACACCCAGAGATTGTATCGGATCTCAGAAGCGCGACGGATCTCTCCCTCCGCGCAACGAAGTCCGCAGCCCACGCCCTAGGAAAGTGCATGGCCGCGTTGACTGTGATCGAGAGACATCTGTGGCTAACGCTCGCCGACATGGGAGAGTCTGAACGCGCCACGTTCCTCAACGCGCCGCTCTCTCCCTCTGGTCTCTTCGGCTCCGCGGTGAGTGGCATTGTTGACCGTTTCTCGGAAGTCCAGAAAGCCACCCAAGCCATGAATCTCTTCCTGCCTCGTCGCGCTAATGCCGCTGCAGGCCGCCTACGTGACCAGCCTCCTGCACGAGCTTCTTCACAGCGCCCAGCTCAGCACAGCCAAACCGCACAGCGTCGACAGGGCGGCCGCCCTAGATCGCGCTCAGACAGCCGCCGCAGACCGCCGCCGCCCCCTCGAGGGCATCGGCCTAGGATTGCGCTGAGGCCTGAACAACCGAAGTCCTCCTAGCTGTGCTGAGAAAACGACGGCTCAGTCCCGCCGCGACCGGACCACCGTTAAAGTTTCGCCCCCTTCTCTCAGGCTACTGCAGCGGTGTAATCAGCAGACAACAAGCCGGTGATACTGCCCGCTTGCCTGCTCCCAAATGGCGTTTTTACGGTGACCCAGAGAAATCTCTTAAAGTGCAAACTTGCCTTATGTGTAGACAATGTGCCCACAACCCAGTGTTCACCCCTACACACAAGCATTACATTTCCCGTGTCTCTAGCAGAGCCCACTCTCATGAAGCAGGCACAGCCCGCTCGAGTGTTAGAGTCAATAAACGCGCCCACGAGCCTGTGTGCGCCCCCCCTCTCTGCCTGCTCTACTACACGGCCAGCAAACACCTCTCTGTATGTAAGTCCCATGCCCGTGACTGCGCTCGCACATCACTTATAAAATGTGACTCTTTCCCCATTCACATCAATCGGGAAGTCACTCACAGAACAGCATGTCCCTGCTGTCTGCGAGCCGTAATGCACAAGCACAATAAGCGCTCAGCGAACTGTGCACGGCAATCAGGGCGATTTGGTCATCCACCCTCTAGCGAATCGCTTCAAAGCGTGGGAGGCTATCCCAGGGATATCCAAATGGGTGTTGAGCACGATAAAACAAGGCTATTTGCTACAGTTCGATCACCGCCCTCCCCGCTTCCGAGCGCGGCTCGAAACTATTGTAAACAAGGAAGCAGCCGATATGCTTCGTTCAGAAATAGCAAACCTCTTGTGCAAAAGGGCCATAGAGAGAGTGCCGCCTTCTCTGAGCGAGTCGGGGTTTTACAGCCGTTATTTTCTTGTCCCCAAGAAAGAAGGCGGCCTCAGACCAATTTTGGATCTCAGAATTTTGAACAGGGTGCTTGTGAAAAGACCGTTCAAAATGCTCACAGTCACGAAACTCTCATTTCTCTCTCAACCTGAAAGATGCATACTTTCAGATTCAGATAAATCCCCGTCACAGGCCATTCTTGAGATTCGCCTTCGACGGTCAGGTTTATCAATACACCGTCCTTCCGTTCGGCCTGTCCTTAGCACCCCGTACATTTACGAAGTGCATGGACGCGGCACTCGCACCCCTGCGGAGTCAGGGCTTGCGAATAATGAACTATTTGGACGATTGGCTGATTTTGGCACAATCACGCACGGAGCTTCTGTCTCACAGGACAGTTCTCCTCAGTCATCTGAACAGCTTGGGCCTTGCTGTCAATTGGACCAAGAGCTCACTACAGCCCAGTCAGGCGATTGTATGACGGCTCGCTTATCAACACAGCGCGCGCGCCGTGTTCAGCGACTAGCCGCATCTTTTCAGATGAACAGCCTCACGCCTCTGAAAACTTTTCAGAAAATGTTAGGCTACATGGCCTCAGCCGCAGCAGTACTCCAGCTGGGCTTACTGCGCAAGCGCCCGCTTCAACATTGGCTAAACACCCGCGCGACTCGCCGGGCTTGGGCCACAGGCCGCCACCGATCAGAGTGACTCAGACCTGTATCTCAGCTCTGCAGCCCTGGACAGTGGCCGAATGGTATCAGCGGGGCGTTACGATGGGAGCGGTATCTCACCGGAAAGTCATCGCGACAGACGCATCCAACACGGGTTGGGGCGCGGTCTGCGAGGGATCGCCGGTTTTTGGCCTTTGGTCAGTTCAGGAGAAGCTCCTTCACATAAATTGTCTGGAAATGATAGCGGTCGAGTACGCGCTCGTGCGCTTCCTCCCGTTCATTCAGGGTCACCACGTCCTGGTCCGCTCGGACAACAGATCTGTGGTATCCTATCTAAACCGTCAGGGCGGTGTCAGATCCAGGAACCTCCTCCATCTGACAGAACGCATAATGAGTTGGTCCCAGTGCCATCTGCGCTCGCTGAGCGCTCAAACAGTCCAGAGTTTATGGCGCTTATTCGGCAGAGCGGAGATAGACCTCTTTGCGACAGAGGAGAACTCTCACTGCCCAATATTTTTCTCGAAAAGCGAGGACGCACTGGCCCAGACTTGGCCCAACCGCCCGCTTTATAACTTCCCTCCAGTCTCACTATGCCACAGGTAATGCAGAGGATCAGGGAAACGCGCCACTCGGTGCTCCTCATAGCCCCGCTTTGGGAGACATGGTTTCCGGAGCTCACGCAGCTGTCACAGACAGCCCCGTGGCCCATCCCAGTGAGATCAAATCTCCTCTCTCAAGCTCGCGGCATGATCTGGCATCCCCACCCAGAGCGCTGGGCGCTGCATGCGTGGGTGATCAACGACTACTCGTCGCTTTGCCAGAAGGAGTAATGAACACTATCATACACGCTAGAGCCCCTTCCACGAGAAGGCTCTACGCGTCCAAATGGTCGGTGTTTTCGAATTGGTGCACCAACAGAGATCTGGACCCACGGACATGCGGGGTGTTGCCGCTGCTTGTGTTTTTACAAGAGCTGCTGGATAAGGGCAGGTCCCCATCCACGCTCAAAGTATACGTGGCGGCCGTCACGGCGTTCGCTGAACCCCTGCACGGCCAGTCAATGGGTAAAAACGAGCTGGTCATCCGCTTCCTCAGGGGAGCTAGAAGGATGAACCCCTCGCGCCCCCCATCGGTTCCTATCTGGGATCTTTCTATAGTCCTCGAAGCTATGAAAGCCCCCCCTTTCGAACCGCTTCAATCCGTGGATTTGAGATACCTTTCACTCAAAACCGTTTTTCTGATCGCCTTGTCATCAGTTAAACGTGTGGGAGACCTTCACGCGCTGTCTGTCAGCGCTGCGTGTCTTGAGTTTGGTCCAAATGACTCAAAGGTCATTTTAAAGCCTAGACACGGCTATGTCCCCAAAGTGATCGGTACTCCTTTCAGAGCACAGGTTATTTCCCTATCGGCTCTGCCCACATCCGATAGCGAATGCGACGCCAATCTCCTCTGCCCAGTTAGAGCACTGAGATTGTATACTGCGCGCTCTGAGCAGCTTTTCGTTTCGTTCGGAGGGCGCACTAAAGGTCTCGCCGCTTCGAAACAGACACTGTCTAGATGGATAGTGGACGCTATTGCTGCTGCGTACACGTCAAAAGGCTCACTCCACTAGAGGCATGGCCTCGTCGTGGGCATGGTCCAGCGGGATTTCCATTCAAGACATATGTGTGGCAGCGGGCTGGGCTTCCCCTTCCACCTTTGTCAGATTTTACAATCTGGAAGTGCCCGCACTGCAGGCTAAATTACTAGCGGTCTAAATACGCTACAGCTCTCCTGGTGAGCTGCACTGATGGGACACATTCCACACAGACCGGCACCGCCGCTCTGCTTTTCCCTTCCCATTATGTGCTTATGAATTACACACTCACTGGCCCGCACTCTTGCCGGCTAAATATTATTCCCCGCTCATAGAGCTCCCCGGGATCCTCACCCCCCCGGGGCTCATGCAGTGGATGCTGGGCGCGCACGGCGTTGACAATGGGTTCCCGTAGCGTAAGCTAGCTTACGCAATACGAGAGAACCTCTCGTAAGAGAACGAATCGGTTACCTAACGTAACCTCGGTTCTCTCTAGATGAGGGAACGAGTATTGCGTACCCTGCCGTGCTTGCGCCACGAGCGATTTTCGCTTCATCAATGAAAACCAGGGAGGCAGCCTGTGGACCACGTTAATATACACTCTGGCCACGCCCATTCTGGCGGGCTATGATGCTGTGAGGGCGCGAGCGCCTCTCATTGGACGCGAGTTCATTCGAGTTTGTCCATAGGCTGCAGCAGTTGCCGCAGGGCAACCAATGAGCTCGCTAGCTAGCCCGCTCAAGGTCTGCAGTTGCGGCACTGCGTTGACAATGGATACAAAAATTAAGGATAATTTTTTTTGGCTTCAATATTTCAGAAAAGATGAATCTTTCCCGTAGCGTAAGCTAGCTTACGCAATACTCGTTCCCTCATCTAGAGAGAACCGAGGTTACGTTAGGTAACCGATTCGTTTTTTTAAATGTTTGAAAAACGTTTCTTGGTTATGCGAATGTTATGGGAACGTTACTTTTGAATGATCTCTGAACATCCTGAAACTAGTAGCAACATTTAAAAAATGTTAGATGAACATCCAACTAAAAATTTCAGAGAAACACTCCATGAACAATGTATAAAAAATGATTTTGCTAATGTTATGGTTACGTTATTAAAGACCAGGGGCCTCGTTTTTACAACAGATGCGAAGATATCGCCATTCTCAAGTAAAGGATTTGGATGTTGACTGGAGCTCTTTTATAATGTTAATGACATTAATTCGGCATGCATTTAATTATAAATTTCACATCTGGAAGAGATGCGTGTGTTTTTTGTGCGTATTCGTTTTCTAAATCACACATACACACATTTGAGAAATGATCGTAAGATCAAATGTAGGACAGATTCTACATAACATTTTAAAAATGAGGCGTCTGATACCTTTTAACAAACGTTAACATTCCAATTGAACATTTTGGATTTATTTTTGATCTTTTTCAATGAAAAAGCCCCATGCCTTGAGTCACAGAGTCATGTTAATGTGATGCATTTTGGGATGGGGATAACTCTTCAGCAGCACAGGAGTCTACGGAGCTTAGAGACACACATCGTGTGACCAAAAGTTCACTCCTTGGTGCCATTTCAGCACAGCGTTTGCTAATATCCATGTCACAGATAACTGTGGGATGAACCCCATTACCCCAAGTTGCAGTTATGGGATGCGTGGCTTCGTGATGTTTCAGCTTAGCCTAATGTGTGTCTTTAAATGTCTGGCGTTCAGACTGCCCAGAGATCTGCTTTCTCTGAACACTCACGGGACGAGCTGCTAACTCCAGTGGACGAGGCGCTGGTTCAACACAGTCTCACTCCCTACTCGTCAAATGTCTGACGCATGGTCAAGGGACCCTGGCGTCACTTTTTTGACGCACTGGGTATAGGCCTACCTTCGGCTTCATTTTTCAACGTGTGGGGCAGTCCCATAGACTTCTATAGAACTCAACAGCATTGAAATTTGACCTCTTGGGTCGATCACCACACCGCAACCAGTTGTCTGCCTTGTGGGTCGAGACAACAATAAATAAAAATAAAAAGGAATAGGCTACCAAAATGATCTATGCCAGGGCGATTCAAATGGCGGCACCCAGATCATTTTTATCTGGCCCTCCAACTGGTGTTTGATGTTTAAAAACCCTCGCAATCTGATATCAAAGTGCACTCAAAAGTTTAGCGCGTTCATCAGCGGTGAGTTTAACAACGCACATGTGTGCAACCACATTCAGCGGTGAGTTTAACAACGCACATGTGTGCAACCACATTCAGCGGTGAGTTTAACAACACTCAACTCCAGGTAAAACGGCATTCAGAGGTGAGTTTAACAACGCTCAACTGCAGGTAAAACGTAATTAAAAGGTGAGTTTAACAACGCTCCAATGCGCGTGCAAGTATGCAGTTTAAGCATTTTCTTATCATAGGTAAGACTGCTTTATCTAGACTAGAGCATGCTGGATAACGTATTTTTTATCGGAGGTTTGTTGATTTTAATATGCTACGATTGTGTTCAATTAATCATTTTTTAAAAATTATTATTTTTATTAAATCCTCTAAATTAATAACGCTGACGTCACCGTATGGGCGATCCCAAGGTCCATTGCGATTTTCCACTCGGTAAGTAGAAGGGTTAATTAATAAAGATGGATACTATTCTTACATTTACACATCAAAAACTGTTGGATCAGGACAAGAAATTGTGTTTAGAAACTTTAGATTTGTAAGGTGGCCCTTTCTTATGACAAGAAATTATAGAAGACATTATAAAAAATATAGCTTTCTGCACCAAATGTGCAGGCTAGTAAAGTTAGCTAATTGAATTCAAATTCATTTTTGTCGCATATTATCATGTAAGGTACAATCATAGGGGAATGTAAGATTTTCAGATTTTTATTACATAGCCCTCAACTATCCAACATTATAAATGTTCAGAATGAAGAACGGTGTTGCCAGATTGGTTTGTTTCACAGCCTAATTGTTAAAAATCCATTGTATTAACAATACAAATTAATTACTACATTGTATCTCATCAACATTTTTCAATATGAAATAAAACAATTCATATATGCATAAATAATGTAATAAGTAATCCTTTCATAAATGATTGACTGATTCATATATATATATATATATATATATATATATATATATATATATATATATATATATATATATATATATATATATATATATATATAGTAGCTTCCAATATATATATATATATATATATATAGTAGCTTCCAAAATAGGTGCACTCTAAAGTGCACTGTAGAAAATTCATGGCATAGAGACTGATATAAGTGCATGGTTATTGTTGCAGTGACACTAAATTAGCTAACAGTTAACCTTAAAGTTAGCTGCTCAATCGTTCTCATTGTTTTGGTAGAAAGCAATTATGCCAATAAGTTGTGTTGTGTTTGTTTACACTGTCTAAAGTGCACTCTAGAAAATGTGTGTGTGTGTGTGTGTGCGTGTGTGTGTGGTGTAGATTTCAAAATGTCTCGAAAGAAGTTCAGGCCTTGCCCCTCCTGCCAAGCACCTAACCAGGTGAGGGAAAGTCGAATAGAGCATTAAGTCCAATATTCAAATATGTGGTTTTAAATGTTATACATTTCTCATTATTAGGTCAATTGGACACTAAAGTATACTCCTACTAAACGACCCTGTATGATAAGTGTTCTGTGTTACAAAACAGTGATAATTTAAGGCGTCTGGTTGATATCAATTTTGATTGCTTGTTTTGCACCAAATGCCATAGACAACATTGATTTAGCCTGGGTGTCTCCTACATCTGCCACTTTCACTGTATGACAGGACTGGACTGGGACTAAAAATCGGCCTGGGCATTTTGGCCCAGACTGGCCCACTACATATAAACATAAACACAACTGATCTTTTCATGCCCCTGAATATGTATACTAACTCCTATTAAAACCACTAATGCCATGTAGCCTAATGAGTGAGTAGGAATGAGTAATAGATAATTAATAGTTAATAGATTAAATAACTACTAATTGTAAAATACAATCGAACTACTCCACAATGATGAATCCTAAAACAAGCTATAAGCTGCATTGGCATAGCAATACCAGTGTTTGACAAAGGATTTTGGGTAAATCTGTGGACCCCCCCCCCCCGTAACGTAATAAAAAATTTAGCTTTTTAATGTTAAATTCATCAATCTGGTGCACTTTGAGAGTTAAAAATTAAGAGCTCCAACGCAAAATCAGTGTGCAAATTGAACAAAGAAAAACTCAAAACTCTTTTAGCAGTGGTTCACAAACGCGTCTCATTACAATTCTAATAAAATGCGTAATCATCAACTATGCCGATGTGTAAATAATGCGTAGCTGGGTGATGGGTTCCTCCACTCATCGCCTCAGTGTTCTGGATGTTAATGTTTTAATTTATTAGTGCATTCATAATCAAGATTTTATATGTAGATTCTAGATCATTACATCGTCTTAACGATTAAGCACAACTTTCTCATTCAAAGCAAATCCACTTTGAGAACCACTGGTATAGAGTACATATTTCACGAGTTCACACTTACATCAGTTTCACAGAGTAAAGATTATTATAAAGAGTATTTGGCGTGCGGTCCGGGGGAGGTCTCCGAGCTCGGGATTTTTGCCCGAACCCAGAGTACTTTCCCCATTGTTATTAAAGTATTTAGGGCTAGAAGTGAGGAGATGGGGTGGTGGAGGGCTGTCAAACTGTCAACGGACAGAGGTAAGCTTGTTGTTATATATACACCTCTTAACTCGTTGATTGGATTGATTAGCAGAGTTTGCTCCACATGTGTTTAATTAGGTTTAATTATGTGAACGTGCTCCTCCCGAACTTTGTTAATAAAACATCATGTAATGTTGTTTCTAAGGGGGAAAGCTGTTAAAGGGTTAGTTCACCCAAAAATGAAAATTAAGTCATTAATTACTCACCCCCATGCTGTACCAACCCCGTAAGACCTTCGTTCGTCTTCGGAACACAAATGAAGATATTTTTGATTAGAGAGAAGCCTTATTTGTTCGGTGAGTGATGTAGATGTGTGACAGGGCGCATGTTACTGAAAGAGAGAGAGAGAGAGAGAGAGAGAGAGAGAGAGAGAGAGAGAGAGAGAGAGAGAGAGAGAATTCACATCTGGGAAAATTTTTGCCAATCTGGCATTAGTTAGATGAGCTCGGTGGAGCACCTTACATTGTAATAGGGCATGTCTGGCACATATGGAAGAGCAATGGACTAATCTTAGAATTTCGTCCCATTGATCATCGGTAATAGAAACACCCAGGTCGTTCTCCCACAACTCTCTCAGAGAAACAGTAGGGTCTACATTAAGTGTACTTATTAAGTTGTAAATAACTGAAATTAGATGTTTCTGGCCTGCACCTAACGTGAGAAAATGATCAAGAGGACATTCAGGCGGATGGTTGGGAAAGTGGGGAAACAGCGTCTGAACAAAGTGTCTAATCTGGAAGAAACGAAACAAATGACTATTGCGCAGACTGTACTTAGCGGACAAAGACGGAAAGGATGCAAACACCCCATCTTCATACAAATCATTCAGCTCGACAAGTCCGTTAACTGACCAGATTCGAAAAGCAGGATCAGAGCAAGATGGGGAGAAAAGATGATTATTTAAGATAGGTGTGTGAATAGAAGTTCTGTGTAAACCAAAATGTTTCCTAAACTGGACCCAAATTTTGATAGTGTTAGTGACAATTGGATTAGTTGATATTTTACTAATAGCTAAGGGAAGTTGAAAACAAATAACAGAATACAAAGTGCCTTTCGTTGAGGCAATCTCTGAATGGACCCAAGGGGGGCATTTATCAGTGTGGACAGAAATGTTCCAATAAAGAATCATATTAATGTTACAAGCCCAGTAATATTGCTGAAAGTTGGGAAGTGCAAGTCCTCCTTTAGACTTGGGGAGCTGAAGAACTGATTTCTTGAGTCGTGCCGGTTTGTTTCCCCAGATAAATGAACGCAAAATACCATCAAATTTTGTAAAAAAAGACTTATTAATGCAAATTGGAATATGTTGAAAAAGATAAAGGAATTTGGGTAAAATAACCATTTTAACTAGATTAATGCGACCCACAAGAGACAAAGGAAGCGAAGTCCATCTAGACATGTCTAACTTGGTTTTATCGACCAGCGGCTGAACATTCTTCTCAAATAGATGCTTAAATGAATTTGTGAAAGAAACCCCCAAGTATTTAAATCCACCTGAAGCTATCTTAAAGGGAAAAAGAGAGTATGAGAGCTTACTGGCCTCAGGGTTGAAAAAAAAGAGTTCACTTTTTTGCAAATTTATCTTGTAACCAGAGACACAGCTGAATTTAATTCACCACATTATTAATTGCATTTATTTTATTCCAAATATTCATTTTTGTAAAAAAAAAAAAATCAGGAATACTCATATAATACTCCTTTTGCCATAGTTTGCTCCTAAAAAACATTGTTTCATGCAGAAAATTCAAGGCCATTGAGGCAGAGGTTCGCAGTGCCTCTTTGGTCCATAGAACATAGTTTACGGAGATTTGCGCAGTCAGTTCTCATGCTGTCTTGAATGATCAACATTGAGGCAGAGACCGAGACTGCTTCATATCACGTGATCCACTCGCTCTCACTCAGTCCGCGATTCTGACTTTGCTCTGTATGCAGGCAGCGATGTGATGATGCCTGATATTAACTTGGGTTGCTAAATTACCTGAATGAATATACAGTGGCTTAACTTTGTTTTAAAAAGTGGGTGGGACAGGTGTGTGTGTGTGTGTATGAATGAATGAATCACAAGAATAAATATACACTCACCTATAGGATTATTAGGAACACCATACTAACAACACTGTGTTTGACCCCCTTTCGCCTTCAGAACTGCCTTAATTCTACGTAGCATTGATTCAACAAGGTGCTGAAAGCATTCTTTAGAAATGTTGGCCCATATTGATAGGATAGCATCTTGCAGTTGATGGAGATTTGTGGGATGCACATCCAGGGCACGAAGCTCCCGTTCCACCACATCCCAAAGATGCTCTATTGGGTTGAGATCTGGTGACTGTGGGGGCCATTTTAGTACAGTGAACTCATTGTCATGTTCAAGAAACCAATTTGAAATGATTCGAGCTTTGTGACATGGTGCATTATCCTGCTGGAAGTAGCCATCAGAGGATGGGTACATGGTGGCCATAAAGGGATGGACATGGTCAGAAACAATGCTCAGGTAGGCCGTGGCATTTAAACGATGCCCAATTGGCACTAAGGGGCCTAAAGTGTGCCAAGAAAACATTCCCCACACCATTATACCACCACCACCAGCCTGCACAGTGGTAACAAGGCATGATGGATCCATGTTCTCATTCTGTTTACGCCAAATTCTGACTCTACCATCTGAATGTCTCAACAGAAATCGAGACTCATCAGACCAGGCAACATTTTTCCAGTCTTCAACTGTCCAATTTTGGTGAGCTCTTGCAAATTGTAGCCTCTTTTTCCTATTTGTAGTGGAGATGAGTGGTACCCGGTGGGGTCTTCTGCTGTTGTAGCCCATCCGCCTCAAGGTTGTGCGTGTTGTGGCTTCAGAAATGCTTTGCTGCATACCTCGGTTGTAACGAGTGGTTATTTCAGTCAAAGTTGCTCTTCTATCAGCTTGAATCAGTCGGCCCATTCTCCTCTGACCTCTAGCATCAACAAGGCATTTTCGCCCACAGGACTGCCGCATACTGGATGCTTTTCCCTTTTCACACCATTCTTTGTAAACCCTAGAAATGGTTGTGCGTGAAAATCCCAGTAAATGAGCAGATTGTGAAATACTCAGACCGGCCCGTCTGGCACCAACAACCATGCCACGCTCAAAATTGCTTAAATCACCTTTCTTTCCCATTCTGACATTCAGTTTGGAGTTCAGGAGATTGTCTTGAGCAGGACCACACCCCTAAATGCATTGATGCAACTGCCATGTGATTGGTTGATTAGATAATTGCATAATGAGAAATTGAACAGGTGTTCCAAATAATCATTTAGGTGAGTGTATAGATCCATTGACTTGATGTGAGTCCTTTAATGGTCCAGTGGTGCAACTTTTGCCGAGCATGTCAGAGGTTCTGGGTTCTAATCCGCAATCGTATAGGTTTTTTTTATTTTTTTATCAAAACCGAATATGTTCATCAGTGGTTGTATTATATTAAGCAGGGACACGTTTGTGTGCATTTTTGTTTTGTGATTTCACCGGAACGAACAAAGAGTCTCCGAAACAGATTGAAGCGCGTGTGGATACACTGTAACCGCGCCACCGATCGCAGCGGCAAATTACGCCCCTGTGAATATGCCACATTGATCACAGCCTACCCATGACAAGACTTAACCGCACGTTACTGCTGTCTGACGTGTTTTCACATCTCTATATAAACCTTGACATTAGTGATCAAACACAACGGTAGATGTGAGCGTTGTTAGAGGGTGAAAAAGTTAAACTAATTAATAATCATACACAACTTTGTTCTGTCTGCAGAATTTAAACATAAAATTTAAACATAGAATTTAAACATAAAACTAGACAACTTCTCGCCCCTTCACTGTTGTAATTTAGCTACAGTGTTTGAAAACTTCCTTTGAGCTAAATCCTCTTGATGCACGAGCCCAGATTACGATCGCATGAGATTTTTTGCCATGTATAAAGGCAAAAGCTAGAGAAGTGTTGTCACTTATTCTTGACGGCTGTCTGCCCGCGGCTGCGGTCATGGTAAAAACTTTGTCAATTCCAAACAAAATGAGCTGGTCCTATGACTCCCATGCAGTTAGGTCCAAACAAAATTATCCATCAAGTCCGTGTAGGCAGGCTATCAATTTCCGTTGGTGATGTTTCTATTCATCTGGAGAAAAATGCCCTTTTTCCTTTGCGTTTGTCCTTATCAGGGCCGGCTCTAACCCTTTGGTTGCCCTAGGCGATATTGAGTTTTGCGTATTATAAAAATTATAAAATTATAAGTATTTATTAAACTAAACATGCTCTTATAGTTACTCAAAAACTTAAACAATAAATTGTTCATACAAATGCTACAAAGAACGTTCAAGGATATTTATATCATAGTTGCATTGTACAACTATATTTTATCTGACCATAAATAACTTTTAGTAGATAAATGACAACTACTACCACCACTAGGCCTACTATTATTACAATCTATTGGGCTGCTACAAGGTTAAGGGGGTTTCGGGGGTATTTTCCCCGTAAGAAAATTTTGTGCATTTTAATGTTAAATTCATCAATCTGGTGCACTTTGAGAGTTCAAAACTAAAAGCTCCAACCCATATTCAGTGTGCAAATTGAACAAAGAAAAATTCAAACCTCTTTTAATTACAGTTAGGGCTGCAACTAACGATTATTTTAATAATCGATTAATCTGTCGATAATTTTTCCGATTAATCGATGAATCGGATAATAAAAAAAAAGCATTCATTTCCAATCCTTTATTAAAAAACAGAACTGACAGTGCAAATTCACCGTGAAAAAAAATTCAGTGCAAAAAAACATACAAAAAACAAAAAACATACACATGTATGCTTTACATCTGCCAAATAATATATATAGGCTTTTTAAAAATAAAGTGAGCTGCTGTCAGAACAATAAATAATTGATAAAAAATAAAGAAAAATACACATCAGAAAGCTTAACAGGATTTGTTTGAACGTCAGAACTTGTTCTCTACGCCACACTAGCACACACTCACAAACTCTCACACTCACAGATGCACACACTCACAAACTTGTTTTGTTTTTGTCAAATATGTTATAATCTTTAACAAAATGTTTGGCATTTTTTAACAACCAAATGCACTTATTATTATATTACCTATAATAGGTCATAATAATAGCAATAATAATAATTATAAGAGAAGATAATATCTCTAGTCTATCCTAATATTAATTATAAATACAATGTATATAAAATATAAATACAATATTAAATAATATTTAAAAAAAACAAATACAATGGATTGACCATCTCCTATGGTGTGTAAGGTATTTTGCAGCTCATCCTTTCTGAGCATATAGTGTTTCTCGGAGTCATTAGAGTAAATATTGAAAAATTCAGTGCTGCAAATTGTGGAAAAATATCCCCCTGCCCTTGTAGTGGTAGGCTATTTGGACAGACAAGAAAGTGTTTTCATCGTCTGTCTATCTGATTCAAATCACAGTCTGCTAATTCAGTGGTAAGAATTGAATTGTTGTTTTTATTTATATCTTATATAGTAGGCCTAATTATATATTACTATGTAGTATGTACCAAATTACTAATGCTCAGACACACTCGGTCTCTCTCTCGCGCGCGATCTCGGACACACTCGGTCTCTCTCGCGCGCGCGATCTCGGACACACTCGGTCTCTCTCTCTCGCGTGCGATCTCGGACACACTCGGTCTCTCTCTCTCTCTCTCTCGCGATCTCGGACACACTCGGTCTCTCTCTCTCTCGCGTGCGATCTCGGACACACTCGGTCTCTCTCTCTCTCTCTCTCTTTCTCTTTCTCTCTCTCTCTCTCTCTCTCTCGATCTCGGACACACTCGGTCCCTCTCTCTCGCGTGTGATCTCGGACACACTCGGTCTCTCTCTCTCGCGCTCCGCAATTGAGCGACAGTGCTCCGCGCTCAACTCCATTTTTTTTTTATACTCAAACATTTCCGAGTCGCGCGATGCAACGAATCGATTATGTAATTCGTTGCCAACTCTTTCAGAAATCGATTTTAATCGATTTAATCGATTCGTTGTTGCAGCCCTAATTACAGTGTCTGTCTACATTACACTACTACATAATAATAGATATAATATTAATCCCATGACAGTAATTGCCATAGGCTATATTGTAAAACAAATGCACTGAAAAATAAAGGAAACTTTCATGAGTATTGTACAAATTTCTATACTTGAAAGTAAGTTATATAGGAAGTAACCCAGCGCCGCCAATTAAGCAAAACAAAACAAAACGAATGGGCCACCTATGTACGAGTTTTATGGGCCGTTAAGACAAAAATAGAAAAATAAAAGTATGAGATGTATGTATCGGCCCAAAAAGCACGTCGGGCCGCGGGAATCTCCCGGTTGTCCCGATGGCCAGAACATTTGACACCTCAATGGCTGAGATGAGAAGACTTACCTCTATACTGGGCTTTCTTTTTATCTTGTTGCTTTCTCCGTTTTCGTCCCTGTGCACCAGAGGGTTTAGACCGCTTCATTTTCGATCAGCGCGCGCAGCAGCCGAGCACTTGCCTAACGTAACCAGAACGTAACGTAACGCAACTAACCCCCGCCCCCCCCACCTTTAGGAAATGATCGACAATAATCATCCATTCAATCTAATAATCAGGTTGACAAGTAATTAAACGTATGGCTAAGGGGCGCCTTAGGATGATCATGTTTAATAAACATGTTTTTGTTTCGCTTGTCATTCTAATTCTATGATTAATGGGAAGTAGGCCAGGGGCGACACTAGAGGGCGCCCGCGCCCCCAACACATTTGTCGCCCTAGGCAACCGCCTAGTTCGCCTATCCACCTGTTTCCGGGGGGCGCTACTGTAAAAAATAAAGTGGGTGCAACTTCCGGTGAGGCGGCGGAAGTAGCATACCAATGGTATTTTGTGTGCTATTTAGCGAAGAGGCTAGGTGTTTTTCAGATAATATTTTACTATTTAAAATAAGTCGCAAACCTTTATGAGAGATGTCGTTACGGAGCTCAGGGACAACATGTGCTGTTCGCGGTTGTACATAGGCCTATAACCGGACTAAACTAATTCAGTGGCAAATTGTATTATCCCAACAATCTTGGACTAAAGATTTTAAGTGAAGGCTACTGTGAAGCAACATATTCAGAACATGAATGACACACAGTAAACATTTCATAGTATATCTAATATAATATAGGCTATAAATATATTTCTCAGGTCTGTAAGGCAAGTAGACGCTGAGTTTCGGTTCATTTATGAGACGAGCTGCAGTTTAGGCGGCAGCGCCTCCGTGTCTTGATTATTGTCTGCTATATTTACCGCTACTTATTATTTATTAAATCCAGGTAAATTGTTGATGAAACATTGATTGAAATTAAGATACAATTAATACAAAACGAAATTAATTTTAAATAAAGGCTCAGTGCTTTCAAAAAGTTAAAGTTTTTTTTTGTGTCACCCTCGTGTATTTCCCTCATATTAAATACAAAATGCATGTGCTAAATATTTTTAATGTCTGGAATCCTTTATTGATATGATATGATATATGTATATAAACCGAGGTTTCAATAGCCTAAATGCATTTTCGGAGAATTTATATTTTGACTGCAAATGTCACGTCCATAATGCTGGAATCGCCCAATTTTAAATAATTTATCCTCAACTAGTTTTGTGGTGTAGGTCTACAAATTTTATAATGTTAACTTCAAATAATACAAATAGTAAAGATATGGTAGCTATATTGGATCTGGACGGGAAGGATATCTCTGGGAGTGGGAAGGGCGTATCGTGATTCTGCCTTCCCTGACCGCGACACAGGTCCGTGGATCTGAGTATCGCGATTTCGGTTTTATTTAACATGATTCTTTTTTATTACTATTTAGGAACAAACAAGGGTCTCTGTTTAAGAAACGCCGACTCGCACCGGCAGTCCAGAGCACCGCAGCGCATATCTTCAAGTTTAGCCATAACCGAATGTCCAGTTTAACTGCCACAAGTTGATCTTGTAATAAAGAACTCATCGTGGAAAAACACGCTGTATTTTCATTGCATTCGTAATTGATAAAAAGTTAAACAAATTAAATAATACATTTTAGTATAAATATTAATGATTAGTCGATAGTCGAATGAGTGTCACGTTTCGCTTGTTTACTTCGAACCGGAAGACGCACCCACTTTTGACGCAAGGCCTCATGGGACGTAGGAAACTTGTGGATAGAGGGTATGCGCATGACGTCACCGTCGGCCGGAGTGAATGCGGTCACGCCCACAAGTGGCAAAAAGACTGAGCGGCAGCATTTGTTTTCAGCGTGAATGCCGTGAAAATCACACAAAACACATCTAAAACGGGAAAGAGCTTTGCGATTGACTGTACAACTAGATTTGACCAGAAATCTGAGGTACTGTATATTTTCACAGACTGCAAAAAGCTACAGAACAGACTATATTCTGCATAATTGGATGTTTTAAACACTGACAAAAAACTATAGCCTACAAGTTTTAGGGCTGGACGATATGATGATATACAGTATAACATTAATGTAAGTGATCACTCGGATTTAGACCTATCTATATTGTATTTATATAAAACGTTTACAGGCAAATTTTCTTCATTTATTTCCCCGGCGTCGAAATCAGGCACATATAAATGTCAGGAAACACGATTCCTGGCTGCATGTCAATATCCATGGATCACTGGATCTTTGATAAGTTGTAAGGAACACTATATCGAGTCCAACTTTTAGTTTAAACTGATAATAGTTTGTTTTACTCGCGTTAACGCAGTTTCCCCTATTAACTCCAGTCACGCAGCAGCTCTTCTGCCACTCAGTCCGGCTGAGGGGGGCGTGTTCCGGCGGGGAAGTGACGTTAATGCATTCCCTCTATAGCGTAACTATAATCAAAATAGTGTTTAACTACTCTGTTGGCCTTTACAGTTTCAAAACTTACACCCTTTATTTGCATACAGCTGGTTACTGTTTAAGGCATTAAATGGAAGTTGCACTGGTATTTTCTTAATTTCGCTGTATTTCTGAGTGAAACGCTTCTGGAAAAAGAACAAACGTGTCTCTTCTCGTCATCAGAGAAGAGATGCTGCAAGAGGAAGTAATTCTGATTCAAGATTAACAACACAATCATGATGTGCACATATAAATCATTTAGAATAAACACTGATATTCCGTAAAATAAGAATCAGCCATTTTGATGGCACATTTCAAATGCCTAATAGTTCAAATCAAGCTTTTCCCAAACTTTAAACAAACACCTTCAGTTATTGCAAACTTTGCATAAATCTTTCTCGTTCATTCATGTGTTATCTAAAAGAGTCAAACACTCATGAGAAAAATGCCTTTATTGCCTATACCTCACAGGTGATCAGGAGGCTGTGCACATTTTAACACCGAAACTTGAATACATTTATGCTAAAACATTCTCAAACACAATACATGAAACATCATGGCTTGGGAGCAATTTATAGCATTGCTTTATTTTTGATCTGTTCATACTGACATGAAATGCAAAGTTTCATGAGAACTGTAACAGACTTTAAAAGTGCACATCATCTTCAGAACGATCATGAGTTTGATGCGTCAGCCGGGCTTTGTTGTTCACAGTCCCAACTTTTATTGCAAACACATATTTCCATATCAAAAATTCTACAAATAATAATTTTACCAATACGCAAATGATGTGATGTATTTTTCTTTAGATATGTGTTTAGAACCCAGATGCGTTTATTAAAATAGTTCTTTATGATGAGAGGGCAGAACTTTAAAAAGGTCAAAGGTCGCATGTATGGCTTGTGAGGACAGATGAAGGCCGGCCTCAGCACGGGAACTATCCAGGAATCCTGGAACTGAGTCTGTGTCCATTACAAGATCTTCTGAAGTATGGAATTAGGCACTTCAAGTGTTTCATCCCTCACCAGGACAATATCATACGAGTCCATGAACTTTTCCAGCCGCTCCTCTACCTGTGAAACACAACATGATCCTCATCGATCAGTGAACTCACCTGAGCAAACAACAGTCAAGTCAAGTCTCCTTCATTGATACAGAGCTTTTAACAAT
This sequence comes from Tiaroga cobitis, assembly GCA_030578255.1. NCBI lineage: Eukaryota > Metazoa > Chordata > Actinopteri > Cypriniformes > Leuciscidae > Tiaroga > Tiaroga cobitis. The sequence goes on from CM060606.1 coordinate 3,941,447, forward strand.
ATAGACTGTTTCACAGCAGCTTTACAGTGATAATAGGGAATTACAGTAACAGATTGTTAGGCTTTACAGCAGCTCTAGAATAAAGTTATAGTCCAGCTAAAGTTAGTTTTGATTGATTCACTTCCGTTGCAAAGATCATTAGTTATTAACTTAGGATCCGCTAACACGACACCGTTTAACTGAAAACAGAAAACTTGAAATGTGTTCTGGCCGTTCATTTGCACAAGAACAGTGATTGGCGGCTCAAGATCGCAAACTTTGAAATGGGTTCCAAGGTGCAAGCGTTGAAAATTTGAATCCTAAAGGAATCGTACGCACCTTGTCATTGAGAAAGCCGATCTTGAGGATGTTCTCCACGTTGGGAACGCCGTCCGCCATGTTGAGATCTCCGAGCGAGTCTCCCAGCAGGATAATGTTCCCGTTCTCCTTCAGCTGTTTGAAATACTCCGTGTTCCTCAGGGCACCGTCGTGCTTGTTGTAAACATGGACCAGCTCTCCTTTAAAGCCTTTCAGAAGCCCCTGCAGGACAACAGAAGATCCTGATCACCACACGATCATCACAGCGGATAATGTGAACCCAGGGTATTAATCACAGGGATTAAAGTGAAAAAAATTCTTCTGACGGATTTTTCCCCCCAGGCCAAGTCATATTCCTTTAACTTTATTTAAAACCCAAAACCAAGATGGCGGCGTCGGTGTTTACACGTTTGTCTGCGTAGTTTCCTTGTGTCTGTATTAGTGTTTTTGTTTTCTTTTGCTAAACGGGTTACTGATTTTGGAATAATTTTCATCCTGTGTCTCAGAACTGTGTTTACAAACTCTATCGTAAACAGTAAACAATAATATAGCTCACTTTATCAAAGAAACAAGCTGGTCTGGCTACAACAACAACATGAGGCTACCAGTTTACCTGCTGCTCGCAGTGCTCGCTTGTGTGCTCAGACTGTAAATACTCTGGGATTATCTGGCGATGGATTGTTTGCTTCTTCCCGAATTGTTCTTCCTAATTCTGTGACGATGCTGTTTGATGCCGATGGCTTTACATCAGTCCTTATGGCTTCATCGGTCTGCACCCTGCATGGGTATGGACTTTTCAATTGGGCAGAAGTACGGCGGTTCCAGTTTAACTCCTGCAGGCGCAATCATCGAGTCGGCAACAGCCGCCCGGCAAGATCAGTTTGGATTATTCTACTCCTGTTTCTTTCAGGTAATGTCCATCCAAACCCAGACCCAAAACTGCTTGAGCTTCTGAGCCCTGACGATTTAAAAGATAGCAGTGGCTTGTGTTTTGTTCATGTCAACGTGCGCAGCCTAATCGATGCTATTCATCTGTGGGCTAAACTGACAGAAAGTGACATAATCGTCTTGACAGAAACATGGCTCAAACCATCAATCACGAGCAATGTTATTCATATTGAAGGGTATAATCTCTTTAGGGCGGATCGTATGGGTAAAGGAGGGGGAGTAGCCATATATGTGAAGGCATCGTTGGAATGTTGTTCCATTGAATCAATAACAAAGCCAAAATTCTTCGAATTATGTGCCATTAAATTAAATCTCCCAAATGGTGCTTTTCTGAGTGTGGTAGGATGTTACCGGCCACCCTCGGCTGCAGCTGGAGCAACTGCTCTACTGTCTGACTTTTTGCATAGACTGTCAAATGAGTATATTCTCCTAGGAGATCTGAACTGGGACTGGCTGAGATCTGAACCTTCATCAGCGTTAAGAGACATGCTTTACATTTGACGCAACTAGTACAGTCACCTACACGTCTAAATCAAAAAAGAATGGACAAATCAACATTAATTGACGTAATTCTGTCTAATGCTCCACATGAGTATTCGGCTACTGGAGTTTTCTGTAATGATATCAGTGATCACTGTATGGTTGTGTGTGTTATATATCGCAAATTGACTAAAACTAAACCACGGTATATTTTTAAACGAAATTATAAATGTTTTAATGAGCAAGCTTTTCTTCATGGAATCTATCAGAGTGATTTAAACTTAGTTTGTGATATGGATGATGTTGAGCTGGCCTGGAATTATTTTAAAAATACTTTTTTAGCTATAGTTGAAAAACATGCCCCGATCAGAAGATACAGAGTGAGGGGTAGAGACAATCCTTGGTTTAATGACTCTATTGCAACAGCTATTAGAGAACGGAAGAAAGCATGGATTAAAGCAAAAGTAAATAATAATGATAAATGCTGGGTAAATTATAGGGTATTAAGAAACAAATGCACAAGATTAATCAAAAGTACAAAAAGTGAATATTATCTGAATTTATTAAATGAAAACCTTAATGACCCCAAACATTTTTGGAAAGTAATTCAATCTTCTTCGGGAGACGTACCCCCTCCAACTATTCCAGAAGTTATGATAGCAAGTCAGGGTGAAGTAAGGGGTAAACAAAATATAGTAGATACATTCAACGAGCATTTTATTAATGCAGGAATAGATACTCAGAAGTTACACTATCTGTGGGGTTGGTTGGGAATGTTGACTATCACAAACTTGTCTAATGTAAATTTGAATTATTTTAACTTTACTTCAATATCTGTCTCTGAAGTGCAAAAGGCTCTGTTAGGCCTGGACTGTAAAAAGTCTGCTGGGCCAGACCAGATTGAGTCATTTTTTCTCAAAACTGCTGCAAATTTGATTGCTAAACCCATCTCTTCCATTTTTAATCTTAGTTTATGCAGTGGTTCTATCCCCAAATCATGGAAATCTGCATTTGTCCTCCCACTATTAAAAAGTGGAGACCCATCGGCCTTAGATAATTTTGGCCAATTTCCAGATTATCTGTCATGTCTAAACTATTTGAGTCTCTTATAAATGAGCAACTAAAACATTTTTTAGCTGATAACTGTATTTTAAGTTCCACTCAGTCTGGTTTCCGGAAAGGACACAGTACAATTACGGCTGTAACCTCTGTTACAAATGATATTGTCAATGCTTTCGATGGCAAAAAGTCTTGTGCTGCTCTATTCATTGACTTATCTAAAGCTTTTGACACCGTTGACCATAATCTCCTTATGCAAAGATTGCAAACCATAGGTTTTAGAAGCACTGTGCTAAACTGGTTTTCTGATTACCTGAGTGGTAGAACACAGTGTGTGACACTTGATAACTGTACCTCATCATTGCTAGAAGTAAAAATGGGTGTCCCCCAAGGATTAGTTTTGGGTCCTATTTTATTTTCTATTTATATAAATAATTTAGGTGTAGGTCTGAATCAAACAAAGGCTCATTTTTACGCAGATGACACTATTTTGTACACCTCTGCTACATTATTGAAGGAAGCAATTTATCATTTACAGTCTACCTTTAGTCAGGTAAAATCTTTGGTAGGATTAAAGTTGGTATTAAATGCTAAAAAACTAAATTAATGGTCTTTACACGTTCACATTCTCCTATGGATTTCACTATTTTAACACAAAGTGGTACTCCAATAGAGAGAGTGACTTCTTACAAATACCTAGGTATTTGGATTGATGATAAATTGTCTTTTGGGGTCCATATGGAGAGCCTTTTAAAAAAACTCAGACCTAAGTTAGGTTTTTATTTTAGATTAAAGAGGTGCTTTCCTTATTCAGCAAGGAAAAGGTTGGTGCAGAGTTCATTCTTAACAGTTTTGGATTACGGTGATTTAATTTATATGCACTCTACCCCATTTTTATAAAAAAAAATAGATGTATTATATCACTCTGCTTTACGTTACATTACAGATGCAACAGCTAGGACTCACCACTGCACTCTGTATGAAACTGTACAATGGCCCTCCCTCTCTCTCAGAAGAACATTTCATCTATTGATTTTTATTGGCAAAGCACTAATGGGTAAATTACCCATTTACATTTCAAATTTACTTACTTACCAAAACAGTATTTACAGAACAAGGTCGTCAAAAAAATATTATTAATTATTCCATCAACTAAAACAGAATTTGGTAAAAAAGCTTTTTCATCATATGCACCAAATGTCTGGAATGAACTCCAAAACTAAATTTAGAATCACTTCCATCTATTCACATCTTTAAAAACCTTTTAAATTCAACTTTGACTGAACGGTGTAATTGTTTTTAACTAGGTACCCTTTAAATTATATGTTTGTATTTACTTAAGTTAAACAAAATGTCTTGTTTGTATAGTCTATGTATAGAGATTTGTTGTGTAGTATGTAATTTTTTTGTCCTGTCTTTTTTAATGTTTTTTTTTATGCAACTTTTTGGCCGCCTATCTTGGCCAGGACTCCCTGGGAGAAGAGTTACTGTAACTCAATGGGACTATTCCTGGTTAAATAAAAATTTTGCCTAAATAGTCGAGACCAATATAGCGTTTTAAGTAGAGACGTTTTAAACAGCTTTTAAAATACGCAAATTGGCAATATTAAAGCGATTTTAATAGGGCTGTAACGATACGCGATATAAAACCGAAGTCGCCATACTCATATCCACGAACCTGTGTCGCGGTGTGAGAAGGTAGAATCGCAACACACCCTTTAACTCCCAGTTTAAATTACTATTAGAATTATTTGAAGTTAACATTATAAAATACATAGACCTACACCACAAAACTAGTTGAGGATACATTTCAGTAGTTTGCAAATGTCACGTCCGTAACGCTGAAATTGCCCGTCAAAACTTGAAATATAAATTCTCAGAAAATGCATTTAATACCAATATATTGAAACTTCTGTATATATATCCTTACTCCCTTAATAAAGGAGTTCAGACATTAGAAAAATATAAGTCTACACAAGCATTTTATATTTAATATATGAGGGAAGTGCGTTACGGACATGACACATAACATCTTTAACTTTTAAGTGGCAAAATATTGTTTTAGTAGCCTACCTATTCTGTGAATTACACTGCACAAACCAAAAGTAATACTACCGAATGAAGAAGGGTTGGTTCTCCCCAGAACATAAAATATTCATTTTATTTTATTTTTCGTGTTCGCATTTATGAGGAAACAACAATGTTACGGACGTGACAGTTCTGAAAGCGGCACTAAAACTTTCACAGAGACCTCAAACAGAAAGCACAGCCTAGCAAAGTAAATTTTGTTTTGTATTACTTGTATCTTAATTTTAATCAATGTTTCATCAAACAATTAGGCCTACCTGCATTTAAGAAATAAATAGTAAATATAGCAGACATTAGATAATCACGACACGGAGGCGCTGGCGCGTGAAGTGGAGCTCGTCTCATTAATGAACCGAAACTCAGCGTATAAGGTAGCCTACTTCACAGAAATATATCTATATTGAAATGTCTACTTTTAAACAGAACAATTCAAAAGGAAAGAAAACAGACTCTCTGCTTATGTAGGCCTAATCCGTATGAAAAGTGCATTTCTCTCTGGCGCGTTCACTGCGAAGATCGCGAGTCAGCATCGTCAACTTCATCTTTCCAGCCGAGTGACCCGACACTGACAGAAAACACTTGTTTATTAATTAAAAATTAAAATGTCTCCTTGCTATTTTGACATAGGCCTATTCATAATCATTACTTTTGCCTGTTCTTTTTAACAGCTTTTAGCTGGCAGCGCCACCCTTACATGTTATGAACGCGTCAGCACTGAAAACAGATTATTTTAGAATAATCGCACAACCTATTTTATATTCTATAATTAAATACTCAGTTACTCATCCCAACCAACTAAAATGTTTACTTGAAAGCGTCTTTTTACATGTTAGTTTTTCCGTGAGTGGGAATTGAAAACCCGGAGTGGACCATGAGCGAAGTGATTACAGAATGCTTAGAGTGGAGAGAGGAACGTGCTGTCGCTCCACTCCAGGCTTTGATCACACCCCCCTCAGGCCTCAGCAGGGGGAACACACCTCGTCTTTCCTTAATTTAAGACCTATTTAAACTATTCAAACTAAAATTAAGACATTTATTACACTATTTGAGAAATGAAAGCCTATTTACGGCCTTAAAATTATGAAAAGTGAATTTAAGACATTAAGGAGAGACAGGAACCCTGCAATTGACGGAAATCTGTCGTAGCGACGGAGAACTTTAATCCCTGTAATCAGAACCCAGGGTATTAATCTGAACCCCGGATAATAATCAGAACCCAGGGTATTAATCTGAACCCCGGATAATAATCTGAACCCAGGGTATTAATCTGAACCCAGGGTATTAATCTGAACCCAGGGTATTAATCTGAACCCAGGGTATTAATCTGAACCCCGGATAATAATCTGAACCCAGGGTATTAATCTGAACCCCGGATAATAATCTGAACCCAGGGTATTAATCTGAACCCAGGGTATTAATCTGAACCCAGGGTATTAATCTGAACCCAGGGTATTAATCTGAACCCAGGGTATTAATCTGAACCGAGGGTATTAATCTGAACCCCGGATATTAAACTGAACCCAGGATAATAATCTGAACCCCGGATATTAATATGAACCCAGGATATTAATCTGAACCGAGGGTATTAATCTGAACCGAGGGTATTAATCTGAACCCGGGATATTAATCTGAACCCCGGATAATAATCTGAACCCAGGGTATTAATCTGAACCCAGGGTATTAATCTGAACCCAGGGTATTAATCTGATCCCAGGGTATTAATCTGAACCCAGGGTATTAATCTGAACCCAGGGTATTAATCTGAACCCAGGGTATTAATCTGATCCCAGGGTATTAATCTGAACCCAGGGTATTAATCTGAACCCAGGGTATTAATCTGAACCCAGGGTATTAATCTGATCCCAGGATAATAATTTGAACCCCGGGTTTTAATCTGAACCCAGGATAATAATCTGAACCCAGGATAATAATCTGAACCCAGGGTATTAATCTGATCCCAGGGTATTAATCTGAACCCAGGGTATTAATCTGATCCTAGGGTATTAATCTGAACCCAGGATATTAATCTGAACCCAGGGTATTAATCTGATCCCAGGGTATTAATCTGATCCCAGGGTATTAATCTGAACCCAGGGGTATTAATCTGAACCCAGGGTATTAATCTGAACCCAGGATAATAATTTGAACCCCGGGTTTTAATCTGAACCCAGGATAATAATCTGAACCCAGGATAATAATCTGAACCCAGGGTATTAATCTGATCCCAGTGTATTAATCTGAACCCAGGATATTAATCTGAACCCAGGGTATTAATCTGAACCCAGGGTATTAATCTGATCCCAGGGTATTAATCTGAAGCCAGGATATTAATCTGAACCCAGGGTATTAATCTGAACCCAGGGTATTAATCTGAACCCAGGGTATTAATCTGATCCCAGGATATTAATCTGAACCCAGGATATTAATCTGATCCCAGGGTATTAATCTGAACCCAGGATATTAATCTGATCCCAGGGTATTAATCTGAACCCAGGGTATTAATCTGATCCCAGGGTATTAATCTGAACCCAGGGTATTAATCTGATCCCAGGGTATTAATCTGATCCCAGGGTATTAATCTGAACCCAGGGTATTAATCTGATCCCAGGGTATTAATCTGAACCCAGGGTATTAATCTGATGCCAGGGTATTAATCTGATCCCAGGGTATTAATCTGAACCCAGGGTATTAATCTGATCCCAGGGTATTAATCTGATCCCAGGGTATTAATCTGAACCCAGGGAATTAATCTGATCCCAGGGTATTAATCTGAACCCAGGGTATTGTGACGAGTCTCTTCTCTTCCTGTTACGGTGAGCTAGTGGGTGTGGCTAGGAGACTCATCAACGGAACGATGTCCACCTGTTCATCCCTCTATAAATGTTTAGACTGACTGGTGTACAGGTTAAGTCTTTCCTCCGGTTTACTTTGTGTTCGATTTATGTTTGATTTGGGCTTGGTTAGTTTCTTTGGTTAGTATTTTGTTTGCTCTGGCTGATACATTTACACCCATGCGGTCATGCCCTTTGTCAGGCATTACAGACGACCACGTTTTATTGTTTTATACATTTTTCTAATTATGTGAATAAAAGTTATTTTCTTTTGCAATCCAATCACTGTGTCCTCCATTTCATTTGCCACGGCTTTGAGCCGGTCGTGACAGTATTAATCTGAACCCAGGGTATTAATCTGAACCCAGGGTATTAATCTGAACCCAGGATATTAATCTGAACCCAGGGTATTAATCTGATCTCAGGGTATTAATCTGAACCCAGGGTATTAATCTGATCCCAGGGTATTCATCTGATCCCAGGGTATTCATCTGATCCCAGGGTATTCATCTGATCCCAGGGTATTCATCTGATCCCAGGGTATTCATCTGATCCCAGGGTATTCATCTGATCCCAGGGTATTCATCTGAACCCAGGATAATAATCTGAACCCAGGGTATTAATCTGAACCCAGGGTATTAATCTGAACCCAGGGTATTAATCTGAACCCAGGGTATTAATCTGAACCCAGGATATTAATCTGAACCCAGGATATTAATCTGAACCCAGGATAATAATCTGAACCCAGGATAATAATCTGAACCCAGGATATTAATCTGAACCCAGGGTATTAATCTGAACCCAGGGTATTAATCTGAACCCAGGGTATTAATCTGAACCCAGGATAATAATCTGAACCCAGGGTATTAATCTGAACCCAGGATAATAATCTGAACCCAGGATATTAATCTGAACCCAGGATATTAATCTGAACCCAGGATAATAATCTGAACCCAGGATATTAATCTGAACCCAGGATATTAATCTGAACCCAGGATAATAATCTGAACCCAGGGTATTAATCTGAACCCAGGATAATAATCTGAACCCAGGATAATAATCTGAACCCAGGGTATTTATAAAGGACCCGAGACTCACGTTCTCATCAAACTCCATGAAGTTGGACACGACTTTGACGTTGTTGTGGTAGACGCCGGCCTGTCGGATGATTTCCTCCAGAACGTCTCCCAGACCCGCGGAGAAGATGAAGACAGGAACGCTGTGCTGGAGCAGCCGGTCGAAGAACTGCTCGTACCCGTCCCTGTCAAACACATGCTGAAGATCAACATCACCGTAACAGCATCAAGCTTTAGAGTAAAGGTCCTTGCACACTGAGTCCGAAATTTTAGACAAAAAAAAAAATACAACCTCACGTTGTGTCAATTCCGTTTACACACTGCCTGCAAAAATTCGGATCGGGTTCGATTTTCTGCTACTTTCGCATCCGTCTCAAACATTTTGAGAGGTGTTTCGACAATTCAGAGCCACCGAATGATGAATATGAAAACACACATATGAACATTTCGGACTCAGTGTCCAAGGACCTTAAGAGCGGCGGTGGACCGTAGCAAAGTGTACTTTTTAATTTGGAAAATGTTTACTTTTACTTCACGACAATTCAAAGCTTAATATCGCACTATTTACTCCTTTGCATTTCATAAAACATATGGTTCATTATTTCCAGCTGAAGAAATCCCCCCCTCTGGGATTTGAGAGCGATTCTGCTGAATTGATTCACGAATCACACTGAACGATTCATTTGCGAATCGGAGTGATTCAATTGCGAATTTTAATAGTGTATCTGTACACTATATGTAACACTTAAATTAAAGTCCCCCTGAGGTAAAAAATCCAGCGTTTAATGTTGTTTATGTGTGTATGTGGTGTGTTTAATACGCTTTAAGACACACCGTGTGTAAGTTCATAAGTCGACAGCATTGCTGAGTATTTTCTGCTTAAAACTGCAGTGAACCAAAGACAGTCTCAAACACACGGTTTGAAATCGCTGGTGTTTCTGACGTCCTGCATGTTATTGCATCTATAATTACTCTGTTGACCTTCCCTTACCCATTAACCCATGCAGTTACCCTACCCATACCAGCACACCTGTCCCTACAGACAGCAACATAGTTTCGGCCCAGATCTGGTACATGTGGATTCAACGTGGGCCGGATCTGGGCCGACACTATGTTGCTGTCTAAGTAACCTTACCCTATCCACATCAATAGCAGAACAAGAGTTTTACAAAACAACATCAACACAATAAGTGCATTGTACCTAATTTGTTTTTTTTTATGCAAGTATATAAGTTAAAAGTATAAGTATAAAGTGGGAGCAAAGCTTGTGAAACCATCATGTCAGCGAGATGATGTGTTTGTACCTTAGACAGACGTCCGACTCTCTCACGACCTCTGGGAGTTTGTCCTTCTCCAATCTCTGTTCTACCAATAACGTGTGAGACTTAAAATACCTGAGGAAAAAAGACCACTTTATTTAATTAGTCATGATGTTGTAGTTTCAGGCTCTACTAGAACAGTGTCTCTATGAAGCCCCACCTCCTGAAAGCACACTGTGCTCTGATTGGTCGGCTGGAGCAGTGTGTTGTGATTGGTCGAGCGCTTCGAGTGTGTTTGGGAAATGCCCCGCCCCTTCCCATAACCGCCAGTTTAACACACTACTAACTAACTCAACCAGGCCCCGCCCCTTTATTCTGCGCATGAATTATTATAATGAGGAATATTGTGACGTGTTCGTTCCCGGAAGAAACTCAAGACTACAATGGAGGCGTTTCAGGAGTTCAGAAACACTGACACTGATATAGAGAAGAACTGGAGCTGTCTCATGATCACACAGCAACATCACACACTGAACACTGATGGGAACAGCAGAATAGCTGCTCTTTAAGTGTGTGAAAGATGATTTCCTGCAGGTTATTATGGCGTGTGTATCTGAACTCACCACTCCACCATAAATGGATATTTCTCCTCCATGGTGAGATGAGGGTCGATCTCTATAGGATAGTACGTCTCCTTTAGCTGGAGCAGCTGAAAACATCACATTTTTACCACGTAAATATACTTTCACAAACTTTAAACGCTCACGTGACAGAAGAAAAAAGATCTTCATCTCGCATACCTTCTTCCTACAGTCATCTGTCACCAGCTTGCAGTTATCGATGATATCTGTGAACGCAACACATATAGATCACTGGATCTCAAAGACTTTCACTTACATATATCTGTCAATTCAATTCAGTGTCATCAAAATGTATATTCTGACAGAAAGGGTTATTCTTTAAACAGGTTTTCAGAATAAATTCAGTAAAAGAATGTTATTACCCAGTAAATTATCAACTTGCACAGTTTAAGGACAATATTTAAACTTTTTAATTGATTTATAAACAATTATCAAGTCAAGTCATCCTCATTTATATAGCGCTTTTAACAACGTAGATCGTTTCAAAGCAGCTTTACAGAGATAAACTTAATATAATTTATGGTTTGGTAAAGCTAAAGTTAGTTTATTATCCACTTGCACTGACTTCAAAATTGAAAGAAGTGGTTCATCCCCGAATTTCTGCATACTTTGGTGAAAACGGACCCTTTAAATTCTTATTTTACTATTCCGTGTGATATTTTACATTCATAAATGTATTTTTTTAATTTCAATGAAATACATTATTTTTTTTCCCAGATAGATGTTGACATATAGTTGATAAGTTCATTGTTTCACTCACTGTGACATGTTGGGCAACGTTTTCCATTGACAGCAAACCTGCTTAACGTCATATCGAAGTCTGTGATGATCTGAGGAGCAGAAGAGTGATTAATAAAGATAAACACTGATCTGGATCTGAGGAACAGCAGGAGAGTGATTAATAAAGATAAACACTGATCTGGATCTGAGGAGCAGAAGAGTGATTAATAAAGATAAACACTGATCTGGATCTGAGGAACAGCAGGAGAGTGATTAATAAAGATAAACACTGATCTGGATCTGAGGAACAGCAGGAGAGTGATTAATAAAGATAAACACTGATCTGGATCTGAGGAGCAGAAGAGTGATTAATAAAGATAAACACTGATCTGGATCTGAGGAACAGCAGAAGAGTGATTAATAAAGATAAACACTGATCTGGATCTGAGGAACAGCAGGAGAGTGATTAATAAAGATAAACACTGATCTGGCATGTGTTGTGGACGCTGTACGTGTGTTTGAGTGCTCCTGTACCTGCAGTTTTGACGCTCCACCTTTAATGAGACTACAGATGATCTGCTCCACTCGCTCCGGGTCTCTGATGTGAACCGTGCTCTTCTCAAACTCAGGCATCTGCACACACACACACACACACACACACACACGACCAATGAGAGCAGGCCCCACCATTCGGTGGCCCCGCCCCTCTCTGATGAGGTCACTGCAGAGAGGGAGGAGCCAGACGGAGAGGAACACACTGGCTCCAGTCTTTAGGGGGATATCCATATATCACAGGTAAACAGATATATAACTCAAGCAAAATTCACTATTTAAATGCATTCTAATATTTCTAAAACATGTATCATATTTACTGTCTTCATGCTTTGGCTGCAATATAAATATTAGATATTAGAGAAGTGTTATTAATGTTGCGATATATTTTTAGCTTTCATGTAATTTTTAGTTCCATCTTTTTGTAATTTCCGTTTCCGATTGCTTTTTAAAATTACTATTTAGGTTTAATTAAGTTTTTATTTATTTACAGTTAATAATTTTAGTGCTTCAATAAACATTACTATTTTTGGTTTAGTTTAAGGTTTTCAACTAATATTTATATTTTATTTTAGCTTTATTTCAATGAACATTAATGTTTTTGGTAACACTTTACAATAAGGTTCATTAGTTAACATTAGTTAATGCATTAACTGACACAAACTAACTATGAGCAATACATTTGTTACAGTATTTATTAATCTTTGTTAAGGTTAGTTAATAAAAACAGTCATTCATTGTTAGTTCACAGTGCATTAACTAATCCTAACAAATACAACCTTTGATTTTAATAACAGTAAATGTTGAAATTAACTAAGATTAATGAATGCTGTAGAAGTATTGTTCATTCTTAGTTCATGTTAACTAAGGTAATTAACTAATGTTAACTAATGAGCCTTATTCTGAAGTGTTAGCATGTTTTTAATAGTTTAGTTGGCGATACTAACCCTGAGTTAGAGACTGGTTTCAGTGTACTGGTAAACAGATTAGGGTTATACTGTAATTCAGTCAGTGTTGACATGTCGCCCGTCACGGGGAAGGTCGAGTCTCTATTCCAAAAATACATACATACCTGTGATCCACACACACACACACACACACACTTCAGGCCGTAAACAGATCCGAGTCTTCACGAGACACAGATCGAGCGGTTCTGAAACTAATCTTCAGTCTACCAGATGAGAACGTATTAATCATAACTCATAAGTGCTACAGCAAGCATTAACATCGACCGCATCCAAAACATGTCAATAATGCACTTCTGTTTGCATGCAAGCAATTGCAAAAGCACCAATATGATTTATCTTATGAGCTGTCATATAATGCTGGCATCGTAAACATCGTAACTGGAGTGTAAACGGCATACCTCGTCCTCTGGCAGGCGTCGTGTCAAACAGAGAAGAAAATGTTTTTTGTCTGACACACACTTATATAGTCCTGACACACACAGGGCGTTCCCTTAAAACTGACAACACCCCATCTAACCCCCACAGGGAGTCACATGACACAAACACCCTTCTTAAAGACACACACACACACTTAAAGCATGCAAAACAACACTAAAACACTACACGTATAGATATGTCAACATTAACCTTTGATTAATAAAGGATTCTGCTGAGCACAGGCCTGAGGTCGTGTGATTGTGTGGCTCAATACGGTCAGGGTTCGACTGCTCCGCTATCATGCGTTCGGTTCTTTCTGCACGTCAGGATCTGAGATGATAAGTTGAGCTGACTGCACATGCACAACGGGATTATGGACTCCTTGTAGTTCATGTATTGGAGAGTCTGTTTCTGATAAGACACATTCTGCCGGTGAGGTTAGACTTTAATCGTCACACACTGATTGTTTCCATGCATGAACATTATCTCTCTAACACTGTCATCTGACCCCAGGCCTGCCTAGCATACAAATATAGTCACTGATAGTGAACATTAACACACATGTGTCAAGAAAGCTCTGTTTGCTATTAGATTATTAGTTGTGATCTGTTCCGGTTCATCATATGCAGCGATTGTGAATCCTTATACAGAATCCTTATGGATTACGTTTACCAATGTCTTTATGATCAGGTTTTAAAGGACTCGTTCACTTCAGAATTAAAACTTCCTGATAGTGAACTCTCCTCCTCCACGTCATCTGAAGAAAGAAAGACATGATCTCAGTGGAAAAGAGGTTTTTGAGGAACACACTCCAGGGTTTCTCCATATAGTGACTTCAATGGGGTCCAACGGGTCGAAGGTCCAGATGTGAGTTTCAGTGCAGCTTCAAAGTCTCGACACGATCCAGACGAGGGATAAGAGTCTGATCTAGACAAACCAGCCGACATTTATAACACAATACACATTTATATACTTTTAACCACAGATGCTGGTCTTGCACGAGCTGTGATGCGACACACATTACACAATCAGGGTGAAAGGTCATACAATCTGGACCTTCGACCCGTTGGACCCCATTGAAGTCACTATATGGAGAAACATCCTGGAGTGTGTTCCTCAAAAACCTTAATTTCTTTTCCACTGAAGAAAGAAAGACATGAACATCTTGGATGACGTGGAGGAGGAGAGTAAACTATGAGGAGATTTAAATTCTGAAGTGAACGACTCCTTTAATGGACAGAAATATCTTCGTTCACCTATTTTTGGGTGAACTAAACCTTTATGTCAAGAATTAGGACATTCTTTTTTTGTTAATATGTCATTGTTTTTTGAAGAGCTACTTATTAGTATATCATGTTTATTGTTGAAAAAAAGAGGCTTTTGTTTTCTTCACTAAGCTTGTAAAAGTCACATATACACGATGGCCCTGTCCCAATGGCACACTCCGGACTTGTGGACTTCCTCAGAGTCCACACTTCGGTGACGTCATGTAGTGCAGACCCATAGGGCCCTTAGCGCGAGTCCGTGAGGGCGCATTGAGAGGTATTTTTGGGACAGACTCGATCGTTACGCCGGAAACAGGAAGACGGTCTGATTGTTGTTATGGACAGGAGCTGCAGGTTCGGGGAAATATGCTGCCTATTGTTATTGTGTTTACATATGACTCAGTAAAGCCCTGACATTCTGTTCTATTTATTTAATGAATCCTAATGCGATCGTATTATTCAGCTTGCTATTATTAGCCTATGTTTGAGACATCAACCACTGGTCGATGATCATAATGTTTGTATAAACTTGTCATAAAAACCGTCATGATAATTACACTTAAATATTTTCTTCTCAGCCATGTTAACAATTGTCCGTGAGCGAAATCTCCTCCCATCCGTCGTCTGATTGGCCTTTCGCAAGGATTCCTGGGTAGTTAAAGTGCGTGGAGCCTGCATCTATGCGGGCTTCGTGGAAGACCGCTTCAAGGGTACAGAGGGGGCGCTGCTGAGCACACTTCAGAGCGTTAACATGCTCAATGGGACGGCCTACGGACTCGTAGACTCGGCGAGCACACGCAGTTTAAGTCCACAAGACCGAAAGTCCGCATGAAGTGCGCCATTTGGGACAGGGCCTATAACTAAATAAATAAAGCATGTCTGGTCTGAAAAAAACAGAGGTAACAGATCTTAAAGAGGCCAAGTTCTCCTAGGTCTTCTTGGTGTTGTTTTGGGCTCTACTAGAGCAGGTTTTCATGCTTGTATGTTAAAAACACGTTATTTTCCCCATATTCTCTCTTCCCGGTCCGAGGTTGTTAACGGATGCTATACGCCTGTTTTGAAGGCGATTTTGAAGGCCTGTTTACTGCAATTTTGAGGGGTGGAACAAGATTAGCAGCTTCAACGCTTAATAAAGCGATTTAAGACGCGCCACCCTGCAGAACACGATGGCAAGGGCAGAGAAGAATGAGCCGCGCCAGAATAAACACTCTCTGGAAGCTTCATTCAAACGAAGAGAAAAGTTTTCAAAAGACAGCCAACGAGCGATAAATATAACCCACAAAATTATCGAGTTTATTGTTCTGGATGACCAGCCGCGGTCAAAACTGAAATGCAGTGTATTTAACAAAACTGTTTCTAGACTTTAAGTTAGTTTAACTAATTTCTTAAATAATCATGCTTAACAGCGGAATTACGGGTAAAAACTACATTACCCATGATTCTTAAAATATCTCCACCAATCAGAGAATCAAAACAAGCAAATAGCTCCTTGGCTCCGCCCACTCCCATGAAGCACTGTGATGACATGATCAAGTCTCTGTCTCTACGCTCTCAAACTGCTTAAATGTTTGCGGACATATATGCATATTTTGCAATAAACGTTAAATATATTGTTTCTATATGCATATCAACATCTTTAAGGTACAACAATATGTAAGATTTTAGTAATAAAATAATCAAAAACCACTTGCACAGTGTGATATATTTCATTATCCTAAAAGTTCCCAAGGATTTGTAAATCCAGAGAAATTCCAGTTTTAAATAATGGCTCGTCTCTTGTCCTTGTTGCATATCAATCATGTAATATCTGCGCTATCCGCGTTTCCGCTTGTAGAAATCATAGATATAGAGGCCTCATTAGCGGCTGGGAGGTCCATGTATGAGGGTCTATGTATATATGTCTATGATGCAGCATCTCGCACGCTGTCGTGTCGTTCGGTCCTCATGGTTCACGATTACTGACTGACCAGTACAGAAATTACACAAAAACCCGTAAAAGTAGATCAACTGAGGCATATGGGTAGCAATATTCAATTTGAAATGTAATATGCAAAATGACAATGTATTTCTGTATTTAAATGTACATTTGCCAGTACATTTGTGCAACGTTTGGTACAAAATGAAAATGCAATTATATAATTTACATTTCCCATTTCATACACTAGTTTTAATATGTAAATAGAACACATTTTAACGCTTTATAAGTTGCCAAAATAAAATGAAAACGTATTACAGAAATGATTAGATATGTTTAACATGTTCAAGCAAAAACTGTAGCAAAATGATCATTTAAATGTTATTTTTCTTAATTGCATTTACACTCACAGTTAAGACACTTGCGATTGCATTTTCATTAAATGTCCCGCAATGAATGTAGCAAAATTCAATGTGCAAATCAGTATCGTTCCGAGACGATCACGCCCCGCCCCCTCCCGCCCTGTCAATCACGGTGAAAGCTTACATATTGTACCTTTAACTCAACAGTTTTATATTTATCCACAGTTTTTATTTTGATTATGTCATTCACAATGCTTCATGGGATTGTATTTCAGTACGGTTTTCAACATTTTGTCTTTTTTGTTGGACTTTCAAAATAAGTTTACATTAGAAGTTGACATATGCCATTACAGTTTTTCTCAGTCTCTTTAGTACATTTCTCGAATCATCTTTTGACATTTTGTAAAACATTAAGTGCATTTCTTAAAACAATTCGTACAAATAGCGAAAAACCATGGATTACCTGCAAAAGCCAGTCTCTGGCTCAAACTCCTCAGTTCATCTCTTTTAGAAGTGAATATCTGTGTCAGTGCATCAGAATGACAAGTGCTTGTGTTTGTGTACGGATAACACAGTCAAACTGCTTACGTAGTCATGTTGTCAATATAACAGTGTACTCTGGAGATGTTCTGATCTAAACTATGGATAAAGTTTTGATGACAATTACTGTAAATTACACACATTAGTGTGTGGGAGTTTGACTGCAAGAGACTGGACAAGATTCACATTTACTTTTACTGTTTGTACTGTAATCTGTTGACAGACCGTGCCATTGCGATACAGAAAGGAAAGGCAGCACGGCAACACAAAGACAAAAAAAGAAAAGTAGAAATGTGAACAAAGGACAATCTCCTGAGGGAATCCTGTACATGCATATTATGACAACTTGTTCAAGCATTTTGCATGTAAAGACTTGAAGACGTGCTGTGAACTAATGCCTGAATGTTGTGGGCGTGAAACTATTCAACAGAGACCCATTATAATACATTTTGATCAACATGACATAAGCGATTGATAATGTAGGAAACAGCAGATAATCGTACGTAATCATTCGCATGGATGTACCAAAGCATTTGCAACTTGTTCAAAGAAATGAGAAACTGCTTTTCTGATGCACGAGTGACTGATGATGTGGAGATCGACAGGCCGTTTTGAGGATTTCATTTCTGATCTGAGAAATGATCCAAAGCGACTGAGAAAAACTGTAAGCCTGCAGTGATTGTTATTTCGAGGCATTAAAGAAGACAATAACCTTTAAAACGCTGTTTCTTTACATTTGCAAAGGGAAATATTTGAGAGGTGAACACGTGGGGCGTTCCGACTGAGAGGGACACTATAAAATGTATTTATTTTGATTGATATATTGTTTCTATATGCATATCCCCATGTTTTTATTTTGTTTTTTAATATGTCATTCGCAATGCTTCATGGGATAGTAGTTCTAAAGCAGTTCAGTAGTCTTCAACCTTTCTTCGTTTTTATTGGATTTTTCAAGTTTACATACATACGCCTGCTTAGATAAGACAATAACCTGTAAAAAGCTATATCTTTGTGGGGTGTTCAACAGCAAGTAACACTATAAAATGTGTGTTTATTCTGCCCGAATGGAGACCCAGAGTGCTGGATGACCTCTACAGCCCAGCTACGCTGATCGTGACGTCAGAGGCGCGCGCGGGGCCCCTGGTGATGCCAGAAGCTTCACGCGACCATCATCATCATCATCATCATCATCATCACATACATTTACATTCAGCGACAGACAGATGTCAACTTCCGGCGGCTCGTGTCAGCCTGGTGTTACGCGCCGCTCGTTCCCGCGCTGTGAAAGCCATTACACAGACTGTATAGATATAAGCTCACCATTTCTATGATCTTGGTTTTCTTCCCTGCTCTCTGCTTTTTGCTGAGCATGTACTGCGCGAGCACGACTCCTCCGAAGAGCGCGCATACAGTAGCGCTCGCCACCGCGCCGACTTTCACCACCGCACTCCTGTCCATCTCTCCCTCCGGTTAGAGAAGAACCCCGTCGCACACACACTGCGTTCACGGGCTGAAGTGTGTGAACTGTCAGAAGCACTGAAGACCCGGATGACGCACTACAGTAGTGCACATGTGAAGTATGCAACCAGAGCACACTATACTCCGTCACACACACTGCAGTGCGCACAGTGACCGGCAGGGGTCCCTTCAGCATGAAGGAGTGAACCCTTAGCTCAAATATTATTAAAAACGAGTTAAAGATGTTAGTCGATTGTTTTATATGTGATAATAATGCAATGAAACACGACAAATTGTTGTCATCAGGGAGACGCTAGCCAACCAAGAGCGACAAGGAAAGTTTACCAATTTTTCTTTTCTGCCCAGTGCTGTATTTAAAATGTTAGTGACTGATTTTTAAAAACGGAAGAAGGCGGAGACTCTCTCTCTCTCTCTCTCTCTCTCTCTCTCTCTCTCTCTCTCTCTCTCTCTCTCTCTCTCTCTCTCACACACACACACACACACACACACACACATCCTCCTATCACGGAAGAAGGCGGAGACTCTCTCTCTCTCTCTCTCTCTCTCTCTCTCTCACATACACACACACACACACACACACACACAAACAAACACAAACACACACCCTCCCATCACGGAAGAAGGTGGAGACTCACTCTCTCTCACACACACACACACACAGACACAAACACACACACAGACACAAACACACATCCTCCCATCACGGAAGAAGGTGGAGACTCACTCTTTCTCTCTCACACACACAAACACACACACGAGAAAGAGAGAGAGAGAGATCCTCCCATCACGGAAGAAGGTGGAGACTCACTCTCTCTCTCTCTCACACACACACACACACAGATCCTCCACCACGGAAGAGGGCTGAGACTGAGATCTGCACTCGCTTTAACTCCTCCATTCACTCGCCCAGGAGAATCTCTCGGTCAGGATGAACTTCCAGGGATATGGCGCTCCAGCTGCGGGAGGGGTATGAGTGTAATAACCAGTGTCAGTGTGTGTTAATGATGTGATCCATGTGTTGATCTGGGAAGCTCGATGCTGCGGATTGAAACACGGTCAGATCGAGAGCTGGATAACGCTGTTTCGGGATGATCTGTAGGTCTGGATATATTCCTGGTGTAGTGGCTGATGGAAAGGGGAATTGTTCGGTTTAATTGCGTTTAAAGGGCAGATTCGACATCAGTGTTGCTGGTCGCCCACCTCGGGTTTACCACTAAACACACTTGCTCTTCTCCGCTGGTTTGCAGTGACCCTTGACTGGGTGTGTCGGGTTTACTCATGTTTGTAGTGTTGTAGGCCAGTCCAGGACTGCACATGTTCAGTGGTCCCAGTAGGGCTGCACGATATTGAAGAAAAATGCGATAACTTGTTAAATAATGCTTAAAGTGTGTAAAATATACTTAAATTATCTTTAAAATTATATAAGCTACATATATGTATTTATATGTGTTTCACATTCTTTTTGTGACCAGAAAGCATCTCTACTGCTTCAGATAGTGAAGTGTTTTACTGAAGTGTTATTAGCATCAGTGTAAACCACTGGGTTCAGGTTATCTTACATTATAGGGTTATTTAACAACAGAAACTGAATAATCAAATGTAAAAATAAAACACTGCTTAGTTTTCACTGTATGAATTAACCTACACTGATTCTTATTAAAGCTACTAAAGTTATTCAGCCGAGAACAGCGAGTGATTTTCTCCTCGTCTTTTGTTCTTGACCCAGTTAATGCAAGCCGTTGCGATATGCGTATTGCGATATTTCGATATATTGTGCAGCCCTAGTTCCCAGTCAATTCAGTTCTGATGATCTGAAGTGATTAGTTTAGAAATGGCGAAATCAAGAAAGCTCAAACAAATGTTCATCAGGTTTGCATGAACATAATTCCCTTGTGTATATCAGTCCCTCACAATTAACACAGTTAACTGTTACCCTCACATAATCGTTGTCCCTTTGTTTGGGCATACACACACACACACTTCTGTTAAATCGGTTGTTAAACACCCCCTGTGGTGTAAATCCAGCGTTTAATGTTGTTTATGTGTCTATGTGGTGTTTTTAATACGCTTTAAGACACACCTGTAAATCCATAAGTCGACGGCATTGCTGAGTATTTGAACTAACCCTGGTATACTTGCAGCCAGACTATTTATCAGTACACTTCAAGTGTGTTAATCATTAGTTAACTTGAAGTGTGCTATTTTGAAACAACTAATTTTGTACTAAGTATATTTTAGTAGTTATTAAATTGTAGTCTCAGGGATTAAAGTTCTCCGTCGCTACGACGGATTTCCGTTAATTGCAGGGTTCCCGTCTGTCCTTATGTCTTAAATTAACTTTTCATAATTTTAAGGCCGTAAATAGGCTTTCATTTCGCAAACAGTGTGATAAATGTCTTAATTTTAGTTGGAATAGGTCTTAAATTAAGGAAAGATGATGCGTATTCACCCTGCTGAGGGGGGATGTGATAAAGCCTGGAGTGGAGCAAAAGCACGTTCCTCTCTCCACTCTAAGCATTCTGTAATCACTTCGCTCATGGTCCACTCCGGTTTTTCAATTCCCGCTCACGGAAAAACTGCTCCCTGGACCCTGTTCACTCAATCTTGTCAGGCGAGGCTACAGCTCGTTTGCTGCGGTCCCATGATAGAAAACAGAACGCGGGTCAATATTGGTCGTTTCTCAATACCAAGTACGCAAACTTCGGGAGGACGAGAGGACGCTGCTAACAGCGCGTTCTTGATCGCGTCACTCAGCACGCGGCTACTCCGGTTATCAACTCTGCCTTTTTTCATCAACACCACTGTGCCCCTTTTCTTTTATAAATGAACATAATTATTATCATAAACATATAAATGGCCACACAAATGTGGTTCAGGCAACGCACATTGATTTATCATATAGTTATAACAACACGAAATATAGCTAAAACACAAACCTGCTTCTTTTTGTTTTCATTTTAAAAATATGAAACATTATTTATCATTAAAACTGACATTTAACAAACAGACAGGGTTGTATCGTTTTATTGTATTATGCGTACACATACAGTGAAGAGAATGCATAGTAATATAATATTTTATATATTTTAGAATATATAAAATTACACAACCATGTCTCTTTTTTGTTAAATGTCAGTTTTAGAGCTAATATCCCGTTCAAAAGTAGTAGCCTAATAGGTAGGCTATAATAAGCTATACAATGAGAAATAAAGCAAACAATTCAATTAAACATAAGTCAGCGCTGTAATAGGCTACAAAGTTAAAGTTAAATATAGCCTACATAATAAAGTTATAAAACTTCACTTTGCCCTCAGCCAAAACAATTTGCCATGGCACAAACTATATATTAATATAGTTTAGCATTTTTTGGTCTCATAAGATAAATAAAAACATGCACTGAAAAGTTATGTAGATGGTTGATTATTTGTCAAGATAAGTAATTGTTTTTCATAGATTAAAATAGCTTTTAAATTACTCAATATTAGATCGGTTTTAAACATCTTCCCTTAAAACGCTATTGGTCTCGACTATTTAAATAAAGTTACAGGAATATGACTTGGCCTGAAAAAAATTTCAGTCAGAAGAATTTTTTTCACTTTAATCCCTGTGTAGTAAAGCACAACTTTAAGTGTATTTAGTGTACTTTTGTGTACTAAATTGGAACAACTTTAAGTGTACTTTAAGTATATGCCTGTGTAGGGACGACTAATTACATGCTTAGTGATATTAAAGTGTACTTTATTACAAGTACATTACAAATTCATTGAGTGTCTTCGAAAATACCTAAAGTACCAAGGTGAAAAAGAAATATATTTAAATTGTACCTAGTGCGTATTACATGTATTTCAAGATATGCTTAAGATCAATTTTAAGCTATTTGCACTATATTTCAATATATTAAATTGTGGAAATAAAAATGGAACCACTTCAAGTACATTTAAGTGTATTTCTTTACAGTTCATTAAAAACATACTTTCTTGTGTCTTAAACTACAGTTATAATATATTTGAAGCTTAATTTGAATGTACTTCAAGAACATTTAAATAGCATTAAAAATGTATTCGCATCACACTAATAGTTAGTTTATTATAAAGATTTCTGTGCAAACTTTGCCTGTCGATAAAATAATTGCTGTAGTGGTTGTATATGGGCTGTGGCAATAATTAAAAATAAAATAAAAAAAGTTTGCAGCATCATATGGAAAAAAAAAAGACCTATGAACTAGTTCATTTTTTGAAGTATGAACTAAATATTTATTCAGTATTTAAAATGGTATATTAAAAGTGCAAAAATAATTAAATATTAATGTTAAGACATACACAAATCAAGAAAACTTTAATATAGTATCTTGTTGTGTACATTACAAAATAAACACATAAGAGTACATTAAAAAGTACAGCGTCATATATAATCTCTTGAAAAAAATACATAAAGATCAGTGAAACATTTGAGTCACACCTGTATTAC
This sequence comes from Tiaroga cobitis, assembly GCA_030578255.1. NCBI lineage: Eukaryota > Metazoa > Chordata > Actinopteri > Cypriniformes > Leuciscidae > Tiaroga > Tiaroga cobitis. The sequence goes on from CM060606.1 coordinate 3,964,811, forward strand.
TGAAAAGTACTCTGAATATTACATCACACTAAATAAATAAGCATCACAATGCAACTTTCTGAAAAAATAAAAATAAAAGTTACAGAAAAACAATGTGCAGAAGTGATTAATGCATTATTTACAAACTCAGGCCTAGAAACAGAAGAGTCTGAGTGTCTTCATCTTCATCTTCAAGTGGGCGATCACTTCTGTGAGTTCGACTCGTGTTCCACAACCGAGGGCTTGTGGGTCAGACACGCAGGAGCCCGAAGACCGCTTTATCACAGGATCCGTCAAAGGGAAAAAGAATTTATATAAAATTAACCAATGATTAACATTTTTGTATCCATGTTTGAATATATGTATAATAATTTGCATAGAAATACATCAGAATTCCGTTAAATTCTCAGTTTACCTTTAAAAGCTTTGGCTATATCCTCCTCAGCTGGACACGAGTGTCACTTTTATCCGTCGTCACTATACGAGTTACATGAGATTAGAAGAAGCCCAACACCACTCACAGTGAGCAGAGTTCAATCTAACACTCTCTAATATAGTTGTTTAAAGCAATAAAGCAGCCTGTGAGTATTAGAGAGTATGTTGTATATGATAATTGTGGTTAATTTAAACCTAGGGTATTTCCATGAGTGTGTCTATTGTGGTCATGCTGACATGCTCTCTTCACCTCTGTCGCAAAGGTTTAAGGACATTAGAAGTTGTGCAAAATATTGTATACCAGGACAACTAAGACAAGTGACTTCTTGGCAGTTCCTCATTTGCCCTCTCACGTCTGGCAGGCTCGAAATTATACGGCTGCGGGCCATCATACATGTTATCCCTCCTCCTCCTCATCCCAGCTGTAATACTAGGCCGACGCGCCCTTTCCTCCACTCTCCCCAACGTGACGTCACCGAATTGCGTAAAAAAAAACGTTACTACCAAAAACGTAAAAAACTGGTCTTTAAGGCCATTTTTGAGACATTTTAAAAATGATATGCATATCTTGAGTGATTTATATACCCATGAATCGACAGTGGTGGTTAACTGCTCTATAACTTCGTATAACTGTTCTCATCTTCAGCTGGTCTGAAAAACAACAAATATTAATATGAAAAAAAGAGAGAGTATATACACACACACACACACACACATATATATATATATATATATATATATATATATATATATATATATATATATATATATATATATATACTCACACATATAAGGCAGGCAAATTATGATGAATGATTTGTTTTCTATAAGCATCCCTTTTAACAATGTAATCTTTGTACTTATTTGTAATTAGAAATCTATATTAGAAAGTACTCAAAAAGGCAATACAGTTGTCAAGCTCGAACAAATATAAACACCAATTAACACACACTACCATAATCGGCTGGTCAGCTCAAGACAAAGTAACTTTATGTCCATAATATTTTTTTTTTCCAAAAATCATTTACATCATAAGAATGAAGTCAAATTGTTTAGGAAGGAAATCAGAAATAAATACACAGCTTAATTTTGCAAATGAAAATAACGTTAATGTAATGTTGTACATGTTATAATAATGACTAATTCTGTTTTTTGCAGATGTTTTATAGTCCGAGGCTGGCGAAGGCTGTACGCCGAGTGTTTTACAGGTTTAAAATGACCAAGCCATAACAATAAAGGCTTTTTAACTTTTCTAAAGTGCCTTGGAGATCCTGAATTTTTTGTTACAAATGTTTTATAGTTGTTTTAAGACAGATAAGTGTCTGTTAACACATTTATCAAAGACTTTGACTATATAGCCAGTGCTGAAGTTGCTAGAAAGCAGTCTCCACATCATGTTACCGCGGTTAACGTCAGTATTCACGTGTAAGTCATATTAGCAAATGCATAGCAGACCTGTCCACCGAGGGGAAACTCAACAGTGAGCTATTTATTTATGCAAACAGCAACTAATGCCGAGTTCAGACTGCACGATTTTCAAAATAATCGTGTCACTGTTGTGTTCGCACTGCATGAATATGTATTCAGTTGCTGCTGTGTTCACACTGCACGGTGGATCGGCGACAGGAGGTTTCACACCGCATGACTTTACAAAAGAAAGAATCGCCGACAACTTCTGCCTGGTCCGCAAACTACGTTTCACAACCAAACAAACGCGAGAAGTGATACGGGAATAACGCAAGATCACGCGCGTGAGACCAGAGTTATCGCGCGACACTGAATTTGTTATTAAAAATGATAGCCTACAAGAAGATTGCGATCCAAATCGTCTGTGCGCTGATTTGTAGCGAAAATGAGAAAAATAAACAGTTTATGCAGGAGTAAATGGTTGGGAAGACGAGGGGAGCAAGGACTGTGTTTTGCAAAGAGAGTTGGGGATCAATAAATCATTTTGCAAATGTCCTGCTGTTGCTGCTGGTCATGCAAATGTTTGTGCTTTGTTTCTGTTTGATATAATTGTAAATATAGGCCTATCTATTAAAATACTGATATTCTGGTCTATAACTCCTCCCCGAACATCCGGCTGTCCTGTATCTCGCTCTCTCATTGGCTCTCGGTCATCGCCGATGTAGTTTTCAGTCAGAACACTTTCACACAGCAGGATTGTGAATCGCCGACAGGTCCAGATATTTAGCATGCCAAATATCTCACGGGCGTCGGCGACTCGTCGGCGATTCTCTCAGATCGCGTCTTTGCTCATTCACACTGCGTGATTGTCACTCGCGTGAACGACCACAGATTTGCCTGAGATTTCGGGCATTTGTCGGAGATTTCTCAAAACCTGTCGGCGAGCCAAAATCGGGGCTAAAATCGTGCAGTCTGAACTCGGCATAAAACTCACCAGTAACTTCTGAGGGCAGATCTGCATCTCTTCGAGTCTGCTTCGACTGGACCTGAAGAACTTGGCTCTGATTGGTCAAATTAAAGCTGCACTGAAAAAGACGTGCTGTTACACTGTCGAAAACACCACTGGCATAGACAAGTATACGTTAATGTAATACAAATCTTACCTAGAATCACAAAATAATGAGGTTCCAAATGTCACACGCCATGCAAACCTGAAGAAGCTGGGTAAAATTAAAAACAACTACGTTTTCTATTAAATAGCCCCCCCCCCCCCCCCCCCCCCCCCCGAATCGTGTGGTTTCCTGCTAGTCCTATACAGAGACATGATCACTTTATATATTTTGAACAGTTTAAATTTAGACTTCTAAATATGATCACATTCCAGTAACACACGCACAGCATGAGGTGCGAGTGAGCTCATTATCATAAGAACCAATCACAGCCATTCGACGGCTCCTGGACCAATCAGGACTGGTCACGCGTGTTATGCTATTGTTTGAATTTAAACAAGTACAAACTTTTTTAAACATTTTGCAAAATGTATCTATGATATATCCTTGTGGCAATTTCAGTAGTACAAACGTGTCATGTAATGGACAACAGCCTTTTAAGTAAAAGTGAACAACATTAATTTTCGGTATGCTTATTGCAATGCTTAATACTAGTTGACAAATGTGTCTAATACATTATAAGTTGGTACATTTTAAATGTAATTTTTTTTCCTCCAAAATACAAAAATGATAAATATTTAAAATATATTGCAGTAGGCCTAGGTGTTTATAAAGTACATATATTTTCAACACTCTAAACGCTTAATAATTTTTCTGTTCTTACACAAAGTACTCATAACATGTATTTTAAGTAAGAGCAACATAAGTATGTTTTCTTTAAATACACTAAAACTTCACTGAAAGTATGCTTGTGTTTAGCATATTTCTTAAAAGTGCAACTAAGCATATATTTATCATCAGTGTACTTATAGTGCACTCGTTAGAAATGTTAAAAGTATGCTTGTTTTTAAATATATTTTTAGAAAATATACTAAAGTACAATTATTTTAAAGTGTGTTAAAAGTTGTATTTTAAAAACAGGTAAAAGCATGATGCTAATAAACTTAATATATTTAAAGATAGTACTTTTTTGTATTTGCAATGTACTATTGAAAAAGGGAATACATTTCAAATACAATAAAGTATAGTTTTCTTCCACTAGGGGACGGTTTGAAATCGCTGGTGTTTCTGACGTCACAAACGACCTTGTAACCAATCAGATCAACGTGTGATCGTCAACCAGTGGATCTCTGAGCTGAGTGAGTGGAGGCGGGGCTCATTTGCATATTCATAGAGCCACGCATACTAAATGAGGCGAGGGTGTCGAGTTACATTCAAGATACTTTAAGCCATGACAATTTTTTTTCAAGGGAAAAAAACGCTTAAATATGCAGTTTTGGTGATCAGAGATGAGTTTTAAGGAATAAAATGATTGACTACAGGGCGACTTTAAATAAAAAGTCTAGTATCTTGCTCAAGGACACAAAAGTAATGGATGGCTTCAAATGTTTTAAACCTGCAACAATTTCAGATTCGAGTCCAGATCTCCAACCTCTTGTGCAAAAGTTTTCCACATTTCCTGTTCTCACGGTTCACAGTTCTTTTCTGTTCTTCTTCATAAATAATGAAGTACAATATAAAAGTATTCTTGTATGTCTATTCACTTGGTGAACACCACGTGCAAATTAGTGCTGTGAAACGATTAATCGCATCCAAAATAAAAGTTGGTGTTTACATAATATGTGTGTGTGTGCTGTGTATAATTATTTTGTATATATAAATAAATAAACACACATGCATGTATATATTTAAGAAATATTTTCATGTATATATAATTTATATTATATAGAAATATTTTATATATAAATAACACATTTCTTAAATATTTACATGCATGTGTGTGTGTTTATATACATTTTATATATATATATATATATATATACATATACATAATTATACACAGTAAAAGACAGCAAATCAGCCGGCGTGTTGTCCGAGGCGGTTTACACTAGCTCCGCCCCAGTGTGTGATTGACAGACAGAACTACAGAAGAAACCTGTCTGATAACAGGATCAGTGTGTGGAGAGAGAGACGCGTCAGCTTTAGACACGAATCCAAACTCACTCGTTTTACATTAATAAAAAATTAAGGATAATTTTTGGCTTCAATATCTCGTGGAAAAGAGGTTTTCCCCATAGCGTAAGCTATTACGCAGTACGAGAGATACTCTCTAGAGAGAACCGAGGTTACGTTAGTAACCGAGTACGATATTTAGCATGCCAACAGGGCTCTACAGTGCGAGCATTTTGCTCGCATACGCCCCTAAAAATCGCTACGTGCGAACCGGAAAAATGATTTACGAGCACAATGTGCGAGCAACTACAACCTACCATAATCGAAAACGAGACGATAACTAAATAAAAACTAGTTTTGAATGACAAAAACTATGATGAAAATCTATTGACATTTTCGGCAACGAATAAAAACTAGACAATGTTAGATAGTGACGATTTGGGAAGCGATCCAGTAAGAACTGATGTGCGTGTGTGGTAGATGCACACATTTGTACTGTAACATGCTGATCTACCCGGCGGCACACGGGTTGACATGCGCTGCATCTCATAAAACGTTAAAAAAATGTAAACGTGTGGGAGAATTAGTAGAGCAGATATAGATCTGAATAAGAGTGGCGACGCAAAAAAAGAGGCACGGTTTTCTGTGCGCACACACCCGACCCGAAGCGTGCAGCCATGCAGACACATATAAAGCGCGCAAGGACTGAATTAAGCTCTCTTTCGTGTCTGAATGGACAGATACACAACATTATGTTGAAATGTCCGTTTTGGAGAGCATTCAGGTAAACTATGTTGGTCACGTCTTAAACAGGTTTGAGTGTATCGGATGTGCATCAGTGCAATATTGATCCGCATGTCATTGGACAGGATCCGATGCCTTAAAGTGACCGTGGGTAATAAACCTAATGCGGTCTGTGTCATCAAGCAACAAAAGAAAAAGAGAATAGCATTCACTGCTCGTTAATAGCTTTAATAAGGATTCATTGTTTAATTCATACAAATAAATATGTCTGCTTCTTGAAAGAATAAAGAATGATGTATGTAAGTAGTTATACTTTAGGAAAAGTGTTTTATTTAATTTTAAGATATTTTTTAAGTCACAGTAGTTAAATCTGTATCTATATTGCATGTTCAAACTTTAAAATTATTCATATTAACAGGTTAATAGATGTTTTCTCCGGGAGTATATGGGTTTGGACATTTTAGAGAAATTCTAAATGAATGCATTACAATTGAACTAAACCCATTATATTTTAGTCACCTGAATTGTTTTAGTCGACAAAATACAATAAGATTTTAGTCGACTAAATCTACAGTAGATACTAATACTAGTAAATACTAATACAGTAATTTAGACTAGTTTGTCCTCCATGTTGTGGAAAGAGCCTCTGCAGTGGACAGATGCAGATGTCACAGGTGTGCCGATGTGCTCCTCCTCCTGAGAGCAACACGTTCCCCTTGTTCTGTTTTATAAAGTGATTGTAAAGTGTGATTTACACTTCTGCATCAAATCAATGGTTTCACACCATAGTTAAACACAAAGAGAAGGAGCACACACGTAGTATATATATATATATATATATATATATATATATATATATATATGTGTATATAATAAATAGTTTGTTAAACTCTGTTACTTGAAAAATTTTCACTGCGCTCCAAAATTTCTTTGTGTGCTCCTAAATTTTTTCATTTAGGAGAACATGTGCTCCTTGTGAAAAACCTTAGCGTAGAACCCTGGCCAAATATCTCACGGGCGTCGGCGACTCGTCGGCGATTCTCTCAGATCGCGTCTTTGCTCATTCACACTGCGTGATTGTCACTCGCGTGAACGACCACAGATCTGCCTGAGATTTCGGGCATAGACAAGTAGGCTATACGTTAATGTAATACAAATCTTAGAATCACAAAATAATGAGGTTCCAAATGTCACACGCCATGCAAACCTGAAGAAGCTGGGTAAAATTAAAAACAACTACGTTTTCTATTAAATAGCCCCCCTATGAAGGTAAAATGATGTCATAATGAATTGCATGCGCAGGGTAAGATTTGTGAAAGTGTGCATAAGATTGCAAGCGTAAATTAAATTTGCGTGTGCAAGAGAAGATTTGTAAGCGTGTAAGAGAAGATTTGTAAGCGTGTAAATCGCATATCAAGTGTAAGAAAAAAATATTTGCAGCATTTTACTGTTATTGGTAAGTGTAATACATGTATTGTGAAACTGCAGCTTCATGGTAACGCAAAATAAATAGGATCTGTATTCTTCTGACTTCCATTTTTCCGCGCTTACACTTTTGGCACGGTTTTTGCGCACAAATGCGGCCAAAAGCATTGCAAGCCTGTGAACAGCTATTTGCAACCGAAAACAACAGAGTCAGGGACTGCAAAACAGATTGATCGCGTAAAATCAAACTTTGTGTAAATAAATCAACTGTTGCAAATGTCTAAATGACTTATTGTGTACATGCGGCAAAAAAGTTCCCGAAATAACCCGATTTGTACAGTTGCGTCTTTCTTTTACCCGCGCTTCCAATTTTGGCACGATTCTCTCACTGAATGAGTTTTGCAAGCGCGAAGAGGAGGGCGGGTCCACCTTCATCATGCAGCCAATCAGATGAGCTTCTCGCTGACACTCAATTTACTCTTATCTGATTGGTTCAATAAACACGTCAGTCTTCAGAACGCATATTTATCTTCATTTGGCTCATTCTCGTTACTTTTAATGCAAACATACATGATAAATAAATACATAAATCATGATTGTTTAATAACCTGTGCACCATTAGGTGGATTATTTGAGTAAATACTGAATTTAGAGCTGGTGTGTTAAGAAAGAAAATGTCTGTATATTCAGTGCATGTGTCCTGCTCATAGACTGTGATCCTGCTCATCATCATCCTCCTCAGCAGGCCAGATTTGTTTGTAATGTTGATGTTGCTGAATGTAGGCCTTTTTGTACTGCATGCATCATTTCACCTGTCAATTAATCGTGGGCGATTCCAGAATTATTATTATTATTTTACTAAAATTAGTTATAATAATATATGTTTGCCTTTAACATGTATTTTTAAGGTCATCTCTAAATTATGCACCATTTATCACCTGCAATGCCATCGTGTAACCACTAGATTGCTGTATAGCCCTATATATAAACACATATTCCCTGGCTGCTGGGTTTTTATTCAGACATAATTAGTTGCTTTGCATTTGATTTTGCATGTGGGTATATATATATATATATATATATATATAATTATTAAAAGCTACTTTTTATTAAAGTTGAATTTATCAGTTTCAGATTTATCAGAAATTAATCAGTTTTTCATTAGCTACAGTCAAATCTGGACACAGAGAAAGCATTTCATTATACTAGCAACATAATAGCTTGATCAGTCACACGAAAGTAATCAGAATTGTGACAAAGACAATATTTAAAAATATATGTTAAATACCATGAACAGAGACATGATGTGAAAAACACTGCATCAGAATGGTATTAAAAAATGGGTATTCAATGTTTTCTTTTTGTTTGTTTGTTGTAAAGTTTAACATCAGCTCAGTGGTGTAACAGATAGGCTTATAATATATAAAATTTAAATCCAATAACACCGCTCGGAATTCAGTATTTACTCAAATAATCCACCTAATGGTGCACAGGTTATTAAACAATCATGATTTATGTATTTATTTAACATGTGTATGTTTGCATTAAAAGTAACGAGAATGAGCCAAATGAAGATAAATATGCGTTCTGAAGACTGACGTGTTTATTGAACCAATCAGATAAGAGTAAATCGAGTGTCAGCGAGAAGCTCATCTGATTGGCTGCATGATGAAGGTGGACCCGCCCTCCTCTTCGCGCTTGCAAAACTCATTCAGTGAGAGAATCGTGCCAAAATTGGAAGCGCGGGTAAAAGAAAGACGCAACTGTACAAATCGGGTTATTTCGGGAACTTTTTTGCCGCATGTACACAATAAGTCATTTAGACATTTGCAACAGTTGATTTATTTACACAAAGTTTGATTTTACGCGATCAATCTGTTTTGCAGTCCCTGACTCTGTTGTTTTCGGTTGCAAATAGCTGTTCACAGGCTTGCAATGCTTTTGGCCGCATTTGTGCGCAAAAACCGTGCCAAAAGTGTAAGCGCGGAAAAATGGAAGTCAGAAGAGTACAGATCCTATTTATTTTGCGTTACCATGAAGCTGCAGTTTCACAATACATGTATTACACTTACCAATAACAGTAAAATGCTGCAAATATTTTTTTCTTACACTTGATATGCGATTTACACGCTTACAAATCTTCTCTTGCACACGCAAATTTAATTTACGCTTGCAATCTTATGCACACTTTCACAAATCTTACCCTGCGCATGCAATTCATTATGACATCATTTTACCTTCATACCCCCCCCCATAAACTCTGTCATGATCACTCCCCCTTCAGTGGTTCCAATCCATTGAAGACTTTCGTTCCTCTTTGAAAGAAAAACTGACACATTTAAATGAAACCTGAGAGATTTACATCCCTCCGATGAACGATTCACCAGATCTGGTCACGTTTCAAAAAGTTAATCGCAAAAGAACATCACCTAATCCATAAGAATCGTGTGGTTTCCTGCTAGTCCTATACAGAGACATGATCACTTTATATATTTTGAACAGTTTAAATTTAGACTTCTAAATATGATCACATTCCAGTAACACACGCACAGCATGAGGTGCGAGTGAGCTCATTATCATAAGAACCAATCACAGCCATTCGACGGCTCCTGGACCAATCAGGACTGGTCACGCGTGTTATGCTATTGTTTGAATTTAAACAAGTACAAACTTTTTTAAACATCTTTGCAAAATGTATCTATGATATATCCTTGTGGCAATTTCAGTAGTACAAACGTGTCATGTAATGGACAACAGCCTTTTAAGTAAAAGTGAACAACATTAATTTTCGGTATGCTTATTGCAATGCTTAATACTAGTTGACAAATGTGTCTAATACATTATAAGTTGGTACATTTTAAATGTAATTTTTTTTCCTCCAAAATACAAAAATGATAAATATTTAAAATATATTGCAGTAGGCCTAGGTGTTTATAAAGTACATATATTTTCAACACTCTAAACGCTTAATAATTTTTCTGTTCTTACACAAAGTACTCATAACATGTATTTTAAGTGTAAAAGTACATCAGTGTACTTATAGTGCACTCGTTAGAAACGTTAAAAGTATGCTTGTTTTTAAATATATTTTTAGAAAATATACTAAAGTACAATTATTTTAAAGTGTGTTAAAAGTTGTATTTTAAAAACAGGTAAAAGCATGATGCTAATAAACTTAATATATTTAAAGATAGTACTTTTTTGTATTTGCAATGTACTATTGAAAAAGGGAATACATTTCAAATACAATAAAGTATAGTTTTCTTCCACTAGGGGACGGTTTGAAATCGCTGGTGTTTCTGACGTCACAAACGACCTTGTAACCAATCAGATCAACGTGTGATCGTCAACCAGTGGATCTCTGAGCTGAGTGAGTGGAGGCGGGGCTCATTTGCATATTCATAGAGCCACGCATACTAAATGAGGCGAGGGTGTCGAGTTACATTCAAGATACTTTAAGCCATGACAATTTTTTTTCAAGGGAAAAAAACGCTTAAATATGCAGTTTTGGTGATCAGAGATGAGTTTTAAGGAATAAAATGATTGACTACAGGGCGACTTTAAATAAAAAGTCTAGTATCTTGCTCAAGGACACAAAAGTAATGGATGGCTTCAAATGTTTTAAACCTGCAACAATTTCAGATTCGAGTCCAGATCTCCAACCTCTTGTGCAAAAGTTTTCCACATTTCCTGTTCTCACGGTTCACAGTTCTTTTCTGTTCTTCTTCATAAATAATGAAGTACAATATAAAAGTATTCTTGTATGTCTATTCACTTGGTGAACACCACGTGCAAATTAGTGCTGTGAAACGATTAATCGCATCCAAAATAAAAGTTGGTGTTTACATAATATGTGTGTGTGTGCTGTGTATAATTATTTTGTATATATAAATAAATAAACACACATGCATGTATATATTTAAGAAATATTTTCATGTATATATAATTTATATTATATAGAAATATTTTATATATAAATAAAACATTTCTTAAATATTTACATGCATATGTGTGTGTTTATATATATATATATATATATATATATATATATATATATATATATATATATATATATATATATATATATATATATATATATACATACTTATACACAGTAAAAGACCGGCGTGTTGTCCGAGGCGGTTTACACTAGCTCCGCCCCCAGTGTGTGATTGACAGGCAGAACTACAGAAGAAACCTGTCTGATAACAGGATCAGTGTGTGGAAAGAGAGACGCGTCAGCTTTAGACACGAGTGTGAATCCAAACTCATTCCTCTCCCCTTTCCCATCACATATCAGCTCAGAGAGATTTATTTAAAAATAAGATTCAAAAAGTGGAAATATAGTGGCGAACAGTAATTTAATAGTGGGAGTTACGTGGTTATCGGGTAGGGATGGGACAAGTCATTTCCCAATAAAACATAAGAACTACTTGCACTTAGTAGTTAGTACAAATAAAATACACTTTGTTGCTGTTTATTTAGACTATCACAATTTAGTGGAAATAGCCGCTGCCTTATATAAAATATGATCATATGTGATGTCACATTGGGATATAATTTTACTGTAAAGTATACATTAAGCGCTTACTTGAAAATAAATAAATTTAACAGTACAATTATATATATATAATGCGCTGTTAGACCATCCATGGTGTTTCACTGTAAATGGTGACGTAACTTACAGTCTACAGTTTTATTACCGCTCTGTCTGTAAAATATGCATTTAAAATCTTTTTTCTGTGTAATAATGGCACCGGATCCTCCTCCCCCCAAGCCTGCGCTAAAGCCTTGTCCCTGTTTCCCCGCAGTTTCCCGGAGGATTCCCCGGACAGCAACAGGATCCTCTGTTCGGATACTTCACCACAGTCGCAGGACAAGTAAGAGCTCGCCTCCACTCTTCCACTCCAGATATTCCCAGGGAAATGATGTGGACATTCTCATAGAAAGTTTAAATGCATTACATAATTAGCTACTTCTCATTTCATTCTGCAGAACAGCGGCAGTATTTTTTCTGATAAAAAAAAAAAAATTGAGGCTCTCAAAAATTATATAACAATGTGGATTTAGATTTATCGGCTAATATATCGGTTATCGGCTTTAAAATATAAAGAATTATCGGTTATCGGTATCGGCCAAAATGTTCATGTCGGTGCATCCTTAATTATGTAATTATAAATGTTATCAACATTTTAATATGTGATTGTTTTTGTTTAGGATGGGCAGATCTCTGCAGAAGAACTGCAGGCGTGTTTGACTCAGGCCAACTTCTCTGGTGGCTACAGACGTAAGAACCTTTCACTTCATTTATAGAGGAGCAGAATGTACAGAATTTCACATAGTTGTAAACCAGGGTTTCCGTTGTGCGGTAATTACCGGACATTAGCCGGGAAAAAAATGAAATGTCCGACAAAATTAAATCTCTCGGGTCAAATTGTCCGATAAAAATTGTGTAATAATCCCGCCCCCTTAACACAATATGAATTTGAGATTAAGCCTAAAATGTATAAAGCAAAAATAGGTGGCGGTGGCGGCGGGCAGTTGTTGTAGAGAGACGGACTTTTGACTTGAGCGCGGCGACTTCTCCAACGGGGGGGGGGGGGGTATGGGTATGAGCGGACTTTTGACTTGAGCTCGGCGAATTCTAAGGGCCCCCCCCCTGCCGCGGGCCCTGGGTACTCGGTACCCCCTTTTCCCCCCGCTACCACGCCCCTGATTGACGCTAATCGGACGTTCATGTTTGTTTCCGTCTATTTGAAAGTTAGGCTAATGATAACATGTTGCATTCTATACGGCCTGATCATGTCATTTTTTAAGTTACATAGCCTGCCTCCAGTGTTCCTCAACTTGACTAATTAAGAGGCGATATTTGACCGGCATATCATCAACATGTCAGTAAAAGGAAACCTCTGCCGGTCACTTTGAACGGCACCAATTTTTCTTAGCGGAAACTCTGTTGTAAACTGAAAGTATTTGCAGATTCATAACACCTTCTTTGTCTTGCAGCTTTCAACATTGAGACGTGTAGACTGATGATCAGCATGCTTGACGTATCCTTCTCGCTCACACTGAAGACACACACACACACACACACACACACACACACACACTCTGAAGGGTTTCAAACCGGTTACACATGAGACTTTAGGGTAAAACTTTACTTGAAGGGGTGTGCATAAAACTGACATGAGACCTTCATAATCATGACATAACAGAATAATTATCAAACTTAAAGTACTTAGCTTTATGGGTTAGCATTAAATTAAAGGGTTAGTTCACCCAAAAATGAAAATTAAGTCATTAATTACTCACCCCCATGCTGTACCAACCTCGTAAGACCTTCGTTCGTCTTCAGAACACAAATGAAGATATTTATGATTAAATCTGAGAGGTTCATGACTGCTACATAGGCTCCCTAAGGGAATGACACCGGACGGCCCAGAAAGTCAATGAAGAAAATGTTTAAATATTCCATGTCGCAACAGTGGCTCAACTATAAGTTTATCAAGCGACGAGAATACTTTTTGTACGAAAAAACAAACAAAAATAACGACTTTATTCGACTATTCCTTTTCTTCCTTGTAGGCCTGAAACGAGACTTCAAGAGATTTCCATGACGCGCGAGAACTCATTTTTGGGTGAACTAACCCTTTAAACTGTCAGGTGGTTTTGACATTGGCTGTCATGAGGCATTATAACTGTGTCATGAATATTTCTCTTGACCTCGACTACAGTGGTACACATTGAATTTGTCATTAAAATGTTATAATGGCCTCATGACAGCCAATGACAAAACCAACCACAGTTTAATGTAGTGTTAACCCATAAAGCTAAGTGCTTTCTTAAATTTGATAATGAATCTGCTATGACATGTTTATGACAGGTTATGATGTATTGGTTTATGTCAAGGTGTCATTACAAAGACATGTCATATTTGCATTAAAAATATCATAATTGAGCGAATGACACTTAATGACAGTTGTCATAAACATGCATAAACCCTCCTTCATATTCATGTGTCATGTGTCCTGTCATGATTATGAAGGTGTCGTGTCAGTCTTATGCACACCCCTTCAAGTAAAGTGTTACCGACTTTCCTTTGCCTGGTTGTGAGTGTTCTCCGTAACTGAGCTGTTCACCAGAGAGACATGTCCTGTGCGATGGGCTTCAGTGAGTTCAAGGAGCTGTGGGCGGTGCTGAGCGGCTGGAAGCAGCACTTCATGAGCATCGACCGGGACATGAGCGGCACCGTCGACCCGCAGGAGATGACCCAGGCCATCGCCTCCATGGGTGAGACTGCACACGTGTAGTGTCTGTGGAGCTGCGGGATTTACGATCAGTTCAACGTCATCTTATTCCTGAATCACAGTGATTCGGCTCGGTCGAATCATAAATAAACCTTTGACTAGTCCGATCACAGGAACATTCAGATCTGTGTTCTGATCCAGAGAGAGCCGTTGTCATGTATAGATATGAAACCGCTTCACTAATAGTCTTTTCAACACACATTATCATTATCTCTGTCTTACAATCACTCAGATGATCACAGAGGTACTGGGATAAAACGTTTATAGTTCAGATATAAACACTGATGTCTACAGTAGCGATCAAAATACAGTAAATCACCTTTTGAAAGTAATTTGCCTCTTCAAATAAAGATTGTATGAATTACATTGTTACACTAGTTGGCGGAGACAAGCGGCGATTATTCAAGAGATTCGTTCAAAAACGCTGATTCATCCAGTAATGAAACGAGTGAAGTCTTTATGAGTGAGTCGTTGTGCTTTAGTTATGAAGTTAATATGAAGTTGTGATCCCTGAATACATCATCAGCCCAATTTTTAAATATAATTACTAGATCCAAGTCTTCCTTTGAATGAAATATCTGAATATCTGTAGAGGTTTTTATTTCTGCTTCTTGGTGACGCAAATCAGGGACAAAAACAGTGTTGATGCAGTTGGACTTGATGCTGTGGGTTAGTGTGAGGATGTGAGAGTAAGCTGTGTGTGTGTGTGTGTGTGTGTGTTCAGGGTACAGGCTGAGTCCTCAGGCCACCAACTCCATCATTAAGCGCTACAGCTCTAACGGAAAGATCTCCTTTGATGATTATGTGGCTTGCTGTGTCAAACTCAGGAGCTTGACTGGTAAGTTTGGAGAATCTTCCTGATTTTTTTTTTTTTTTGGACTCGCAAACAGAATTTGTCTTAAATTCTGATTGCGAATGGAATCTGATTTCCATTTAGTAAAATAAGCATTTTCCACATACGCGATCTCCCAGAAATCAGGGCTTTCACAATAGTGATGTCAACTAAACCCGAGCCTACATTATACTCAATGTTTTAACCCCGATATGATGCAGGAATGAGTGTAAACTACAGTGATTACGGCTGAAAGCGTCCGCTCTGTACTGTGGGATTATGTGTAACGGGCATTACTGTCATTTGGGACAATGTTTTACACTTTTGAACCCCCCCCCCCCCAGCTGTTCCCGATCACCCGAGTTCCTCCAATATAATGATGGTTTGTGAAGTGTAAAGCGAGTGGAGTGATCAGTGTTAATGTCTTGACTGTGTCTCATGATCAGATACGTTCAGAAAGCGGGATCAGGCTCAACAGGGAGTGGCTTCATTTCAATACGATGATGTAAGTATTAAAAACATTACAGAACATATTAATATCGTGCAGAAAAACTTTAGGGCAAGAGGATGTATTTTTTACATTAAATAATTTTTTTTTTTTATATAAAATCAAAAATTTTTTTTTTTAAATAAAATCAATATTCAGTTCAATGTAAGCTGTAAATCAACTTGTGGTAGACAGTTGAAATAAAACAGAAGATATGCAAGAAAGGCTATTTTGATAATGATATTATCTATATAATTATATAACCTCTGAAGTGCTCTGGGTTTCTAGAGTTGATGTCATATTGATTTCATAAGTTCAGGCATTTGTGGCCAGAAATTAGGCTTTTTGGTATTTTTTCCTGAGCCTTTTATAAGAGTCATCAAATATAAAAATATAGCATTGTATTTCAATTTTTACTTTACTCACCCAGTCCGGTTTAACCGTGTCCTTATAGTCACGTGACCCTGGGATCCAAATTATGCTGCAATACAGAGGAATTGTTTGATTTGTTAATACATTTACTAAATGATTGAACATTGGTGTCTTTATGAGTGAGTCATTGAATCATTCACTCAAGAGATGCATTCAAAAATGCAGTCCTATAGCAGTTGTCATTGTTTTGTAAAACATTCGTATAAAGCGAATGACTTTAACTGTCTGTCATTAGCTAATGTAAATGATCCTCCGCTGGTTATTATGATGATATTAATGTCTTGTCTCGTCTCTCAGTTCATCCAGTCCACCATGAGCATCTGAGAAGAAGCTTCTGGATTCATGCTTGGATCCCAAAAAATGGATTGCTTTTTATAATATGCTTTTTTAAACAATTCACTTATATGTGCTTTCTTGTCATACTTTTTACAACATTGTAGTACTTGCGATATAAAACGTACATTTAGACAATATTGTTTGCATTATGCACCATTATTCATAACCACTATGTAAGTAGTGCCTCTACACCAATGATATTAACAATCTATGCACTCATTTCAACATGTATCATACATCCTATAGTATATATATATAAATGAATGCCAGTCCAGTGCCATAACTAGCATCTGGAACGCTGTCCGCATGTTTATGCTCTTCCGGTGCATTTGTTTGAAAGTCTTAATTTGATATTGCCAGTTATGAAAACAATGTACTTTAGGGCAAACTTCAGTCAGTGCTGCTATGTGGACATATAATGTAGAAGTAAAATGTTATATTAATATCTCCACAGAATTCATTCATTTTGCTCTGCTCATTGGCTGTGTAAAATGTGTATGAATTATGATCACTAATAACAGCAGTTAAGAGATTGTGTTTGACTTCATAATGACAGCATGACGCAGTCTTCTCTCAGTAGTTACTGTACATCTTCTGTGACGACTTGATCACACAGAACTGCTAAGATATGAATGTGTCAATCAGATCATTCCTGTGTATTATAATGAGTTATGTGCATTTCTTAACACTGAGCACACTTCCACAAAACTGTTGATACGGATGGCTTTTGCAACATTTCACAAAGTAAATGCAAATAAAAGAATCTGATTGTACTGTGAAGGTGTGTGTGTTTGTGTGTGTGTGTGTGTGTGGGTGGGTGGTGGAGGTGGTTGGAGTTTGAGGGACCAGGTGTGTGGGTGTGTGGTGGTGGTGGTGGTGGTGGTGGTGGTGGTGTGCAGTGTGTGTGTGTGGTTGGAGTTTGAGGGACCAGGTGTGTGTGTGTGTGGTGGTGGTGGTGGTGGTGGTGTGCAGTGTGGTGTGTGTGTGTGTGTGTGTGTGTGTGTGTGTGTGTGTGCGTGCTGGTGGTGGGAGTTTGAGGGACCAGGTGTGTGTGTGTGAAGTGGAAAACTGGTTCACATGCACACACACACACACTCTGTGGTGAACACAAGCTCAAGATATTTTCACGCTTTATTCTATGACATTAAATACTCCCTCCTGATGTTTTAGGTTTGACTAGCTAGCTGATTTCTTCAACGATGCATCGAACTATAACAGTGAAGCCGCGAGTTACGGCGTTGAACGGGAAACACACCCCAGATAAACTCATCTCTCACTAGTTCCCTTTCACAGCTGTGTTGTGTTCATAATCACGCCCTTGCAAACTATTATAACTCACACTTTCAGGGAAAATGTTTTTAAACAGAGTTGGAAATGTGATGGTGCTGACGCTCGTTTAAATACTGTTTACCTTTGTTATGTCAAACAAAGCTTCCTTCTTACATTTTTTTTGTTTGATGTTGGCTAACTTAAATTTCTGCATTAATTGATTTAAAAAATAAGATTCGTTTATTAGATTCGTTTTTAAGGCAACCATGTAACCTTCTTTAGTTTAATTGTTATAACAAACTGAGTTTAGTACACAACTTCAATATAAGTTGATTTGACAAAAGAAAAAGTTGCGAGAACAAATCATGCAAATATTTTATGCCAGTGTTGGGACTTTACAGACATTAAAGACTTTCTTTAATTCATTCTGTTACCGTTTCTGTTGACCTGTAAATGCTTCCGCTCAGAATGAGGCTTGTTCGGCCACACTGGTTAACTGAGGAAGTGGGGTTTTTTATTGGGTTGTTGAATGCAAGTAAATCTTGACAACTGTGCCGACAGATAATCCATCTTACTTTTCAGATTCAAATTAGAGCAATATACCTTTAAGTAGCCTACTGACTTTAAAAAGTACTGTTCAATTTAACAGTGGTTTATGAGCACAGACGCTTTAATAACAAATCATTTATCTGGAGTGTTTATGCTGGGATGTGTAGGTTCGAGGTTGACACGTAAAATGAACACTATTTCAAGTAAATCTAAAATGTGTTGTTGAAGGGGAAGCGCATCTCTTCTCTGGAGTTGGTTCATCCTCCGCATATGATCAGATAAATCATATTTAACGCATATACAGGACTTGAAACATCATTATATTTATATAGCCTAAATGACTATCACTCGACTTCAACTATTTCGATGGTGAGTATACACTTAAAAGTCTTTGATACAGTCTTTTGATACTTCAATATGGTACACACACACATACATACGGTAGCGAACGGAGAAAATGGCAGACTCACAGGTTTAATGCTCTTTTATTAACGCGAGCACCTGTGTGGCTATTGAATTATTATCGTGTTGTTGGTGGAATTGAAGAGCTTTTGTGTCTTATGTTTACATTGTATATAGGCTTAATGCCAATGGGTTTTGGTGAGGATGGACTATCTTTGGTGTGGTTTTCATGTAGATTTCTATTTCAGTTATGATAGATGTTGTTATTGTCTGTTTCTCCGATGAAAGTGAAATGCTTTCTCATCACAGAAATTAGTGAGTGCCAAGAACTGAATTGTAAACGACTTCTCTTATAAAAGAGTATTTTTCCAGACGTTTCCTCACTAAGCACTTGATTCAGTGTTACTGAAGTCTCTCCTCCATTTACATCCATTCAGAAACGGCCTTGTCTGACTCTAGTTTTCTGACTCTACTGCGATTGATCCTGCCGTTTCCACTGGATATGCAATGTTGAATATCCAACAGAATTTGCATTTGTGGTGGCAAATTTATAAAATTGTGGTTTCGCTGGTTCTCTTGTGATTATTATTATTATTAAATAGGCATATCTGCACTTGGATTTAGCTTTGCCTTGTTGCTGAGTTAACAGAACTTTCATAGATGAATATGGGTTATTGAATTTCTAATAATGAAATTGTCTGTGAAATGTTGCAACTGAAATATTCATGTCTTGAATAAACCAGTCGTCCCCTTCATTCCTAAAGCACTTTAATAGCAGTTACAGTTTTTCTAAATTGCTAAAACACATTTCTTGAAGCCATCACTCATTTTCTCAAAACCTAAAGCACAAAACACTTGTTTTAAATACACAATACACTCGTGTATAAATTGACGAAACACTAACACTTGACTCTTCTGGCAAAATCGAACAATTGCTTCAAAACCATTTCACCTCAATTCAAAATCAAACACTGCTTTCAGATCATAGACACATCAGTCAATAATATACGCACTACAGATCATTCATTAAACACTACAGAGAAAAATGGAGAACACAGTGTCCAGGGCATGTAGTTACACTTTTTTTTTTATTGTACATAGTAAACATTTTGCAAATGAACAGAGGTGGAAAGTAACAGTTCATTTGCTTGAGTATACTGTACTTAAGTACACTTTTTGAGTATCTGTACTTTACTGGAGTATTATTTTTTTCTGGAAACTTTTTACTTTAACTTCACTACATTTGAAAGACAAATATGGTACTGTTTACTCCACTACATGTCTGTCAGGTCCTCGAGTAGACAGTAGTGACGTCAGTCGGGGTGATTCTGGCTGTTGACGTCAGTACTCGACCGATGTTGGTTTCTGACGTCAACCCGATTTTCATTTTCAACCACAATACAACGTCTGTCCAACGTTGGAGATTAACGTCAATCTGACGGTGGATTCTGACATAAACCTGATTTTCATTTTAAATGTTGGGTTTGGTCTTCTAAATGCAAAATTTGTCATTGTTTTGGAGCACACTAGCTTATACATAACAGTAAGGCTATAACATATTCATAATAAAAGCCAAAACACGTTTAGGGCACTCTTTGAGGGAACAGCCTTTAGTGTGTCGGAAAGCATTGTGGACGCTCTTGAGTGCACTCGTTCAGTCTCACATTCAATCCCACTACTCGAACTGTGTTCTAGACATACATGTGATATTGATATGAGGGAAGGCATAGATTCAGAGGCATAAGATACTGTAAGTATTACACACAACAATAATAAAACAATGCATTGACATTTACTTTTTACTTCTGATACTTAAGTACTTTTAAAAACGAGTACTTCTGTACTTTTACTTCAGTAAAAAAAAAGTTTTTTACAACTTTTACTTGTAACAGAGTAATATTTGACCAGTAGTATCTGTGCTTTCACTCCAGTAAGGAAGGTGTGTACTTTGTCCACCTCTGCAAATAAAGAAACACACAAAACTAAAGAAATAACACCTATGATGGTACACTGAAAACCATGTTGCTATCAAAAAAGAAAGAAAATAGAAACCAGGATGTGTGTTCTGCCTCAGGATCACACCTCAGAGATGGGTCCGGCCAGACTTCATCTATTCGCAGGCGATGCTCAAACCCCTCAGGTGTGCGGATCCAGCCTCGACGTCACCACAGGCCGGCGCGTTGAGTGAGACTTCTCCCTATGGGTTTCAGCCGCCATGCAGAGGAAAACCCTTCAGTCGGCTTGAGGAAAGGGCGTATGGTGGAAGGAACACCGTTATGAACTGCTGGTTGTTGGTGCTCCACTCACGTATTCGGACACTACGGTGAAAGCTGACATGGTTCCGAACCCGACATAGACACCGGTTGCACTGCCTGCTCTCGCTCAAACAAAACACGTCTTACACCATCCAGACCTGTGAGAAATGTCAGAAATGTGATGATTGCATTGTTTTTTGGACCTCTTGCTGTGGGGAGAACATAGCAGTTCTTCCACCCTGATGCGGTAGTCTTGCAATTCTACAAAATATTAAAAACAAACATGTAGTCAAAATAGCCATGGAAATATGTTAGGAAAGCTTTTCTTTATTTCCCCAGTCCACTTCACAGTGAATAAATGATTTATTTTTATTTCGAGCAATATAGTGACATATAACAAAGGCAATTTGTTTGTTGTTTTTTATCGCATTTGATTTTTAACAACATAAATCAATCAATTGCTCGAAACGGAGTGGGAAGTGTCATGATCCGAGTTCCTCCCTTCTCTGTCTCCCTCTTGTGGTCACATTACACACTCATTCACTACACTATCACTTTAGTCTCATCAGGTTCAGCTGTTCCCGTTTACCTTAATCTCCGCTCACCTCTTCCTCTTCTCCCCTAATGCTTCCTACTATTTCTAACCCTCTCTTTGTCTGTCTCTTTGTCAGTTTATTGCAAGCTATTCATGCAGATTCCTCTTACCTCTTTCGTCGAGTCGTGTCTTGTCCTGTGTGGTTCGTGTGGAAGTCTCTCATCAAGCCGGTATATTTATCCGTCTCCTACTCGCTCACTGAACTATGCCCTGCTAATTCAGACGCTGAGTTCCTGACCAGACGCGGTGTCCAGTCTGCAGTTGGCAGTCTACGGTTCCCTCGTTACAGTCTCCACTGGGACCTCATCTTCGCCTAGACGCGCTGCTGCGCATCAGGAGTTCCTGAGACTAACTACTTTCAGTTTTGTTCTACGAGCGAAGTTTTCTGTTTGACTGTTTCCGGAGAATCCTGTGAAGATTTATGTTCCTTATTGATTCAGCGATTCGCTTCTCATTTCCATTAAAGACTGTATTATTGTGAAACTCGCCTTTTGGTCCTCCATCTCTCTCACCGCATAACAGGAAGAAGTCGGACTCATTTAGACCCGACCCGGTCTGTTACAGTTTAAGGAAAAACGAGAAAGAAAAGCAAAATTAGCTGCTTCCTTTATTGTTGTCGTTATCATAATTCTCAATTACAATTATATATATATATACAGTAGGCCTACACGTATGAAAAAACACAAACTTATCTTAAATGCACACCATATATTACCGCTGGTAACAATTATAGTAATACCAACCATGGTAATCCAAATACAGCCTATGAATACATAAATATATCTATACAGTAGTAATACCAACAGTATATTGACAAAGCGAATTACTCATTGAAATGATGGAAATTCAGTGTAAAAAGAAATACCTGTTCTCTTCTCTGAATCTTCTGCTTATGTTGGCCACGGAGAATCTGCTCAAATTATGTTGAACTCTTTGTCATTCCATGGACAAGAACAGGGTCCATCACAGTCGATTCTTGGCCTTCTCTCGCTCGTCCTCTTCGTCCACCACCTCGTGTACGCACTCAGCTATTTTGTTCATCTGTGCACCTCGAACTGGCTTATGTTTTGTCCCTTCTGATCACATAATTAGAAAAAAAGTGTAAACAGTTCTGAATCGTTGTGTGTAAACGATGACCGCTGTGTTTCAGTTGTGCTTAACTTTAGCTTTCCAGTG
Source organism: Tiaroga cobitis (assembly GCA_030578255.1). NCBI lineage: Eukaryota > Metazoa > Chordata > Actinopteri > Cypriniformes > Leuciscidae > Tiaroga > Tiaroga cobitis. The sequence goes on from CM060606.1 coordinate 3,987,563, forward strand.
TTTAGTGTTTAGCAAAAGTTCATCACACTGCAAATTGTGTTTTAGTGAGTGATGTGTTTAGAGTTTGAGTGCATGAGATTTGCAAACAGTGTCAAACTGCCTGAACTTGTTTAAGGTTTTGCAGAAAGAGTGATTTATTCGACAGATTGGTTTAGGCTATTGAGAATTTGGTTCAGAGAATGGGGTTTAGTGTTTTAGCCATCCAGAAAAGCTGTAATGGAGAAAGACATTCTTTCGGCTGTAGTTGCAGAAAAGACCAGCAGGGGGAAATGAAGTCATTCTAATCATGTGACAACTGAGCAGGAAGTGATGTCAGCTATGATCTTCAACAGCTCTTTCTTGACTCTTGTTTGACTGGACACAGCAACATGTGTATAGATTACTTCATCCAAAAACACTATGATAAACCCATAATCAAGATTTATGTTTTAGGTATGTGGGACGAGATTTGACAGGTGTGTGTCCCCTCACACACACACACACAGACACAGAAGAAGCTCCAACTGAGGGCTTGAAGCTGAGAATGACCACAAATATCAAAAACACACGAATGAAGTTCAGGCTATATCACCCAATAATCCTGGACAAATACTGCAAGTTGCACATTCACATTCTATGAAACTGTTTGCCCAACTTAACAGAGTTGTTTTAAGTTTTAAAGCCTTTTACTAGCTAAGAAAGAACACGCTAGCAGAAGATTTACATTTAGGACGAATTTTAATAGACATATTACATTTAGGGGGCTTTCACACTAGCACTTTTGGTGCGCACCCGGGTTCGAATTACGTCAGAGTTCGGTTCGTTTGGATGATGTGAACACTGTCTTCCGAACTCGGGTGCGCACCCGCGAACCGTACTCGGGTCTGCTTAAAAAGGTGGTCTGGGGTACGGTTCATATGAACTCGGGTACGGTTCGCTGCTGATATGAACGCTATCGAACCAAACCGCGGAAGTGGACCGTTATTGATGTATGTGGTCGTCAGGAGTCGGCTGTCGCACGCGCATCACTTTCTCTTTCGTGCGTGCGTGTGTGTATGTGTGTGTGTGTATATATACCTTGATGAAAAGCGGGATTGACGCACTGCAAGCAGAGAGATAATTTCTGCTTGCCTCCGCAAAAATTGTCTTCGGCGGACAGCCCGCTGTCTTTGAAACGTTTTCAGAATTTTTGCGGTAGACAGACGCAAGTGTGTTTCTGTACAACGTGATCTCATGAGAATACGTGTGTATTTTACGTTAAGTGTAGTTCTACCACACGTACATTACGTTTTGTACACTCAGAAACGTATAATACTGACGTATTTACAGCACTAAAACGTAAAATATTTACGTATTGACAGCACAAAAACGTAAATTATTTACGTATGGACTCTACCGACGTACAAATTTGTACCTGTTCCTATTTATGCTTATTAAAATCGTGGCATTAATGTTTTGACTCTATTGCTTTCAACTGTCTTATCAATTACGTTTTCAGTCGCATTTATTAAAAGCAGTTTACTCATTTAAGAAATAATAACATTTCACTCTGTTCGTGCCTTCTGCTGCAAACTCGTTACAGAGGATTAGCCTTAAGTTAACTTACATTGTGTTAAACAAGACTACACTTTAAACCCTTTAAAATAAAATTACCTTCTTAATTTTTTAACCATTTTGTAATATAGTTTATTTACCGTGAGACACAAAATGCGTTTTCTCCTATAGAACCATAATACACTAAAACACAACATAAATTCACAAAAGACATACATTTTATTAGCTTGATGTAATCCAAATCTTTAGAATCCATACGTTCGCAAGAAACAGATCCAAATTCAGCCCTTTATCCATCGATTTTCATCTCCATTCTCATCACCGACCGTAAACGTCAAATCCCGCGCTCGTGATGAATTCAAATTCAAAAAATGCGCCCTGAAGAAGCGTTACGACATGTTTTACTGCAGGGATATCAAACGCTCATTGGCTCTCGCCCTCTCGCCTGCTTCGTCACAAATTGCGAAATTCCGTGTTCCAGTCGGTGTGCAACATTTGAAATGAAGAAGCGCGCGCGCCTTCACAGTGCGAGCCGAAACCGGATTAACATTTTCATGGATTAATAACTTAAATTCTACTCAGAGAGGACTGCGTCTGCGACTGCAACACATGATGTGAACGACTTTTGGTACCGGTTTTGACATTTTCGCAATAAATAAATTATTGTGATTAATTGTCTGTCTGTTATGTTTTTCTTCATAATTGTAACGTTAGCCTACGTAGTTTTAAGGAATGGTTATGGGTAGGTTTAGGGGTAAATTAGGAGTAGGATTAGTGGCTCAAAATATATTTTAATGCTATATTGTTAATAAAACTGCCATTTCCCTACACACCTCTGCCCATTACGTTTTATCCTTTTTATATTCTGTATAAATATGTTTAGGTTTAGAAGTAGGGTTGAGGGATCTCACATTTATCTATAAAATGGTAAAAGGGAAATTATACAGATATGAAATATACGTAAACAGTTAACGTTTTGTAGCTGAAAAAAAACGTAATTATGTTACGTTTAAATGTTGCAGATACGTCCATATTATACGTTTCAGGATCTATGAAACGTACAAAAAGTACGTTTTCTATCTTTGAAAAAAAAAACGTATTAATACTTACGTATTAACAATGAGACCAGGCTGTTCTGTATGTCTATGTTGAAAACAAAACCAAAGGTTAAAAAATAGAAGAACAAATGTCAACCGAGCAAGTCTTCATTTTGGGCGCCTTTTCATTCGCGGTTACCAAGCAACACCATTACGCCAGCTGCAGCCTGATGACGCAAGCGTACCGCGGCTTGGATAGAAATAATATAATGTAAACACAGTCCATCGGGGGCAGGGGGCAGGGGGCAGGGGGGGGAGGGGGGGGAGGGGGGGGAGCAATCGAACTCGGGTTCGGAACAGGCAATCGAACCAAGTGTGAAAGCGCCCTTAGTTAAAAAATAAACAAACGTTTTCATGCCCAGTATAAAGTGGACACTTACGCAATACGTCTTCTAGAAACAGGGCAAGTGACACCAATGGAGCAGTTTGAGGGGCATAAACTAATTTAATGGATGTACACATTCAAAAAACATTTAATTATCCGTGTGGAACTAGACGTTATGAGGTTGTTTTAATTGGAATACATATGCATGAAAAACCATGTGACATAAAAGTTGATTAACATTGTATGTAAAATATGCAGTGTTGTTTCATGAGGACATAAATCCATTAAACTGTAGGAATGACCCTAATGAAGTAATGCATATGAAGTAATATTGTTTTAAATGTTTAGCAGCACACAATGAGTTTCACGTTATTCTGCATCATATTCCTCAAGCAGTACACCACATGTGGCCTTCACAAATATTGCTAAAGAAAGTAAAAAAGACATACCAGTTAAAAACACAGAGTATAAAGGGAATTAGAGAGCTCGGGTGCTTGGGGGTTTTCTGATCTCCATCAGACCGAGTGATTGTTGTGTTGGGCGACAGGATTCTGTATTCATTTCTCTATTTTATGAGCTATGATGGTGTGGTTTAAAGAGAGACATTTATTTTTGCCAATTTATTAATCCCTTTAAGCGACAAACCCTATTCAGAAATGCAAATTTGAATCAATTTCATTTTTCAGACTTTTCAAGAGGGATTTAATTAGAAGCTAGAGCTCACAGTTTTAATGAGAAAGAGAGAGAAGGAGGAGTAGAGAGAGAGAGAGAGAGAGAGAGAGAGAGAAAGGAGGTGTAGAGAGAGAGAAAGAGAGAGAGAGAGAAGGAGGTGTAGAGAGAGAGAGAGGGAAGGAGGTGTAGAGAGAGAGAGAGAAGGAGGTGTAGAGAGAGAGAGAGGAGTAGAGAGAGAGAGAAGGAGGTGTAGAGAGAGAGAGAGAGAAGGAGGTGTAGAGAGAGAGAGAGAGAGAGAAAGGAGGTGTAGAGAGAGAGAGAGAGGAGTAGAGAGAGAGAGAGAAGGAGGTGTAGAGAGAGAGAGAAGGAGGTGTAGAGATAGAGAGAGAAGGAGGTGTAGAGAAAGAGAGAAGGAGGTGTAGAGAGAGAGAGAGAGAGAGAAGAAGGAGTAGAGATAGAGAGAGAGGAGTAGAGAGAGAGAGAAGGAGGTGTAGAGATAGAGAGAGAGGAGGAGTAGAGAGAGAGAGAAGGAGGAGTAGAGATAGAGAGAGAAGGAGGTGTAGAGAGAGAGGAGTAGTAGAGAGAAAGAGAAGGAGGTGTAGAGAGAGAGGAGTAGTAGAGAGAAAGAGAAGGTGTAGAGATAGAGAGAGAGGAGGAGTAGAGAGAGAGAGAGAGAGAGAGAAGGAGGAGTAGAGATAGAGAGAGAAGGAGGTGTAGAGAGAGAGAAGGAGGAGTAGAGAGAGAGAGAAGGTGTAGAGATAGAGAGAGAGGAGGAGTAGAGAGAGAGAGAGAGAGAAGGAGGAGTAGAGATAGAGAGAGAAGGAGGTGTAGAGAGAGAGAGAAGGAGGTGTAGAGAGAGAGAGAGAGAGAGAGAGAGAGAGAGAAGAAGGAGTAGAGATAGAGAGAGAGGAGTAGAGAGAGAGAGAAGGAGGTGTAGAGATAGAGAGAGAGGAGGAGTAGAGAGAGAGAGAGAGAGAGAAGGAGGAGTAGAGATAGAGAGAGAAGGAGGTGTAGAGAGAGGAGGAGTAGAGAGAGAGAAAAGGTGTAGAGATAGAGAGAGAGGAGGAGTAGAGAGAGAGAGAAGGAGGAGTAGAGATAGAGAGGGAAGGAGGTGTAGAGAGAGAGAAGGAGGAGTAGAGAGAGAGAGAAGGTGTAGAGATAGAGAGAGAGGAGGAGTAGAGAGAGAGAGAGAGAGAGAGAAGGAGGAGTAGAGATAGACAGAGAAGGAGGTGTAGAGAGAGAGAAGGAGGAGTAGAGAGAGAGAGAAGGTGTAGAGATAGAGAGAGAGGAGGAGTAGAGAGAGAGAGAAGGTGTAGAGATAGAGAGAGAGGAGGAGTAGAGAGAGAGAGAGAGAGAGAGAGAAGGAGGAGTAGAGATAGAGAGAGAAGGAGGTGTAGAGAGAGAGAAGGAGGAGTAGAGAGAGAGAGAAGGTGTAGAGATAGAGAGAGAGGAGGAGTAGAGAGAGAGAGAAGGTGTAGAGATAGAGAGAAGAGGAGGAGTAGAGAGAGAGAGAGAAGGAGGAGTAGAGATAGAGAGAGAAGGAGGTGTAGAGAGAGAGAAGGAGGAGTAGAGAGAGAGAGAAGGTGTAGAGATAGAGAGAGAGGAGGAGTAGAGAGAGAGAGAAGGTGTAGAGATAGAGAGAGAGGAGGAGTAGAGAGAGAGAGAAGGTGTAGAGATAGAGAGAGAGGAGGAGTAGAGAGAGAGAGAGAAGGAGGAGTAGAGATAGAGAGAGAAGGAGGTGTAGAGAGAGAGAAGGAGGAGTAGAGAGAGAGAGAAGGTGTAGAGATAGACTTACACACTGAATTCTAAATTGTTCAGAGAATTTTTGAAATGTTCATAAACTGTTCTAATTATTATTATTATTATTATTTATGTATTTATTTTTATTTGGTACACTGTTAACTTGTACAATTAATTTAATTTGTACATTTAGATTTAAGTCATATTATAATATGGTATTATTTTGATGTCTTTATGTATTCCAAGCTTATTGGCAATATTGTATTGTGTACAGTCATGCCAATAAAGCAATTTTGAATTGAATTGAATTGAATTGAATTGAATTGAATTGATAGAGAGAGAGAGAGGAGTAGAGAGAGAGAGAAGGTGTAGAGATAGAGAGAGAGAACGAGTAGAGAGAGAGAAGGAGGAGTAGAGAGAGAGAGAAGGAGGTGTAGAGATAGAGAGAGAGGAGGAGTAGAGAGAGAGAAGGAGGAGTAGAGATAGAGAGAGAGAACGAGTAGAGAGAGAGAAGGAGGAGTAGAGAGAGAGAGGAGGTGTAGAGATAGAGAGAGAGGAGGAGGAGTAGAGAGAGATAGAGAGATAAGGAGTAGAGATAGAGAGAGAGGAGGAGTAGAGAGAGAGAAGGAGGAGTAGAGAGAGAGAGAAGGTGTAGAGATAGAGAGAGAGGAGGAGTAGAGAGAGAGAGAAGGTGTAGAGATAGAGAGAGAGGAGGAGTAGAGAGAGAGAGAGAAGGTGTAGAGATAGAGAGAGAGGAGGAGTAGAGAGAGAGAGAGAAGGAGTAGAGAGAGAGAGAGAGAGAGGAGGAGTAGAGAGAGAGAAGGAGGAGTAGAGAGAGAGAGAGAGAAGGAGTAGAGATAGAGAGAGAGGAGGAGTAGAGAGAGAGAAGGAGGAGTAGAGATAGAGAGAGAGGAGGAGTAGAGAGAGAGAAGGAGGAGTAGAGAGAGAGAGAGAGAGAGATGAGAGAGAGGAGGAGGAGTAGAGAGAGAGAGAAGGTGTAGAGATAGAGAGAGAGGAGGAGGAGTAGAGAGAGAGAGAAGGTGTAGAGATAGAGAGAGAGGAGGAGTAGAGAGAGAGAGAGAAGGTGTAGAGATAGAGAGAGGAGGAGGAGTAGAGAGAGAGAGAGAAGGAGTAGAGAGAGAGAGAGAGAGAGAGGAGGAGTAGAGAGAGAGAGAAGGAGGAGTAGAGAGAGAGAGAGAGAGAAGGAGTAGAGATAGAGAGAGAGGAGGAGTAGAGAGAGAGAAGGAGGAGTAGAGATAGAGAGAGAGGCGGAGTAGAGAGAGAGAAGGAGGAGTAGAGAGAGAGAGAGAGAGAGAGAGAGATGAGAGAGAAGAGGAGGAGTAGAGAGAGAGAGAGAGGAGTAGAGAGAGAGAGAGAGAGAGAGAGAGATGAGAGAGAGGAGGGGGAGTAGAGAGAGAGAGAGAGAAGCCATGATCTCCATGAGCTCTTAGATTTTCTATTTTGTTCGCTATTTTGAGAAAAGAAATATACAGAAAATCTACAAAATCTAGAAGAACACTATGCACAGACGTGAAATTTGATGAAAATAACTCAGAAAATACAGCATTTTTGCTTTTAAACACAAATAATCAACGCAGAGGATCAGAAGATCAGACTTCTAGCAACAGGCCTGCTGGAAAATTGGAGGGAAAGCTTAAAACCGGAAAAGAACCACCTATTCACAGAGGAAGAAGCAGTGAGTACGACTAAAACTGCACTGGAAACCTTTTTGAGCTTGTTTGCTTATTTTCCCCAAAATATAAGGGCATAAAATTGATCTTTTATATTTCAATAAGCAAAAAATGCTACAAAGCTAAAGCTATGACTAGCCCACACTCTAGCCCTCAATGTATCAATTTAACTGAGGCAGAGAGAATCAGCCAATCAGAGCAGCAGCTGCAATCAGCCCACTGCCATATGCAGATGAGCTCCCCCCTCACCACCATACAGTATCCCTCTGAGGTGAAATCTGACACCGCCAGAAAAACCTACAAGCAGAAACTTCTGACAAACAACCCTGAGACTCTGTTTGCAGACCTGTTCAAAACAGGAGAAGTCTGCAACCTCATTTTCTTCTCTGATCACCCCAGAGCCTGGCATAAAGCCATCATCCACCATTACCCCTCTGTAAAGAAAGAAGGCATCTGTAATGGCTGGAAAATCAAAATCAGAGAGCCAAATGACCCTGACAGCACATTAATAACTGTGAACATATACAAAAATGGCACAGTCATGATACAGGGGGACCTGAACACATTTCAGACGGACTACAGAACAATAGGTGAATTTGTGAAAAATGAGAAAGCTGTACCATCTGAAAGCTTGTCACCTGAGCAGAATCCACCGAACAGCACCTCAGATCTCAGAGCCACTCCTGCAGAAACTGTTGAGCACACCTCACCCTCCCTGCTCAAAGCTATACCTCTCCTACAGGAGCACTTCACCAAGCTGGAGATGGAGATGGTGCAGCTCAGAGAAACTGTGCTGAGACAGCAGCAGTCAGACACATGTACAGCTCATACTGAACTCCAGCAGAACACAGAGCACTTAACACAGAGGCTCTCAGCCCTCACACAGCAAATGAGACAGCTGCAGACAGAGAAGAACAGCTATCAGTGTGAGCTGACGGCACTGAGACTGCAGCTAGAGGACAGAGAACAGTCCACAGCAGAGATGAGGCAGCAGCTGAGAGAGCTACAGGAGGAGAGAGAGCAGCAGAGCAGTGAGATCCAGGCCCTGAGAGAGCAGCTGAGAGAGCTACAGGAGGAGAGAGAGCAGCAGAGCAGTGAGATCCAGGCCCTGAGAGAGCAGCTGAGTGAGCTCCTCCTGGCCAGAGCAGAACAAGAGCAGACCCACAGAGCTCAAATACTGCCCTCCACCTCAGAGTCGCCGAACACAGGGAGTCAACACCCATCCGTCAGCGCAGAGAGACCTGTCCCAGACCGCTCACAGCCATCACAGCGCCCCCTGCCAGACTCCACAGCACAGCAGCATCAGCCCTCGTCTCACAGCAGCCCAGCACCAACCAGCACAGAGGAACCTGAAATAGCTCTACTCATCGATTCAAACGGCAAATTCATCGATGTAAAGAAACTTTTCCCCCAACACAGAGCTGTTAAATTTTGGTGTCCCACCACTGACAAAGCCCTGGAGCTCCTGACAGAGTCCCAGCTAGCCACATCATTATCCACACGGGCACCAACGACCTGCGGAGCCAGCAGGACCAAGTGTCTTACTCCCTCAGAGCTGTCGTGGAAAAAGCTAGAAAAACTTTCCCCAACTCCAAAATCATCCTGTCCACTCTACTTCAGAGGAGAGATTTCCATCCCAACACAATAAATAAAATAAATTCCAGCATCTCTAGTAGGGTTGGGTACCGAAACGCGGTGCCAATAGGGAACCGGTTCCGACGTAAACGGTAGTAACCAGACCGAATAAGAACGAAAATTTCGGTGCCTGATATCGGTGTCTGAGTCTCTGTGTCATGAGGCGCACACACGCAAAGTCTCTCTCCCTCTCCCTCGTGCGCGCACTATACGGTTTGGAGCACAGTCTGTTCTGTCTCGCATGCGCGCTCTTGCTCGCTCGCTCTAGATTCCGGGAGATTTTAACCAATTTGCGGGCATCAGGGAGCCGTTATCAATATGCGGGAGACTCCCGGAACGTCTGCTGATAGCGAGGGGATTAATGAAGATGCCGAAGACAAAACGCTCCAAGGTTTGGCTGCATTTCACGTGTAAAGTGATGGCGCGGGCGCCGCCTTGACGCTCTTACGTCGTCATATTATATTAGCGCGCGCATCATCTGCTCCTCAGATTTCTCTGCCGAAAAAGGCAGCTTGTCGGCAGCGCGAGGAGTTTGGCAGCGAACGCAGCGTCTCGTTCCCTATTCAGAGAACATGGGTTAAACCAGTAACCAGAGACGTTCTCTTTCATAGGTTTACTCAAAGCTGCGTAGCTAAGGCGCAGTGGGAACGAAATACCAAACTCGCCAAGCTAAGCACTGCGTAACTAGTACAAAGACCAGATAACTCATCAACTCATCTAACTTCAAGCAGACAAAACATGGGAACCTGTAGCCGATATTAGATATTAGATTACCCTGATTGTAATCTCTATTAATCTCCAGTATTATTACATTGTTTGATACAATATTGTTTTATTTGATATTATGTAAATGTGAATTTTTATTTTATATTGGTTTATTTATTGTTACCATACGTTACTAATATTTATATTGTTTAAAGATTTAAGTTACTATTGTGTCCAGTTTGGCCCTGTAAATAAAAGGGTATTATTTTTTGACAAATTGTGAGCGGTTTCGTTTGTCTTAAGTACCGTTTCAGGCACCGTTTAAGCACCGGAACCGTTTAAAAAATACCGAGTAGGTACTGGTATCGGATAAAACCCAACCGATACCCAACCCTAATCTCTAGACACTGTGCCCTCCTGCCCAACGTCCACTTGGCCCATCATCCAGACCTGGACACTGAATGTCTATATGACCACGTCCACCTTTACAAGAACCTGGTACATATCCTTGCAAAGAGACTCAAAGATGTCACTCTAAACAGGACCAACCAGACCAGCCCCAGGTTGAGCAGAACCAGCCCTAACCCAGTCAATCCATCGAGACACACTCCAGCAAACTACATCCCAGCGCACAGCTCACCTAGAGCCCCGAGCGGAGCACCACAGCGAGCTGCAGCACCCAGACAGGATCCCTACAGGCCGAGGCCGTCCTACAACCCCACAGCTCCAGCAGCTGAAGCCCGTCCACAGCAGAGCCCGGCCCAGCCCGGCAGACCGAGCTACGCCCAAGCTGTCAGCGGAGGAGCAGATCGAGCCAACACTGACCTCCATGATATCCAACACATGCTGAGTATCATCTGCTCTCACCTGCTAACACACAGTGGACAGTGGTAAAAAAAAAATAAAATAAAAATAAAAATAAGTCTGTGGTATTAGTGTACATTTAATATGCAATTGTTAATGTTTTGAGTTCCTAACACAACTTTACTTCCATCATTCATTGTTTTAATTTAATCTATTGTAATTTTACATCATTTCTCTTTTCTCAAAATAGCAAACACACCATACACATTATTTTAAAAGTTTATGATGAAATCACTTAGTTTTTCTACGTGGAATATTCAAGGTCTAAACTCCTCAGTCTTCGGCTTAAAAAGTAGAAATTCCGATTTTATGAAAGAACTCCAAGACCTAGATGTCATCGTCTTACAGGAAACCTGGTGTAGAGGAGATGCGTTCACTGGCTGTCCCTCAGGATACAGAGAAATAATATTACCATCAGTCAAACTCGCATCAGTCACACAAGGGAGAGACTCGGGAGGGATGATAATATGGATCAAATCTGAACTGTCCATAGAATTAATAAAAAGAGAACAGCACCACCTGTGGCTAAAAATACAAAAAGGAATGATATCAGCATCTAAGCCTGTTTTCCTTTGTGCAACTTACATTCCACCCCCCGAGTCTCCGTACTTCCAAGAGGAAACTTTCCAAAATATAGAAAGAGAAATCAGCCATTTCCAGGCCCAGGGAAATGTGCTGCTTATGGGTGATTTAAACGCTAGAACAGGAGAAGAATTCGATTTCATTGAATCCCACGGTACCAGATTCATCACTGGCAATAACGACCTGTACCCTTCTTACCCTAGCAGGCACAACTGCGATGAAACCGTGAACGCTCACGGACGGCAGCTACTACAGCTCTACCGAGGACTGGCTCTGTACATCGTCAACGGAAGACTGCGAGGAGACTCGCTCGGCCGATACACCTACAGCTCAGCTCTGGGGAACAGCACAGTAGATTATGCCATCACAGATCTAGACCTTTCCTCTTAGAGAGCATTCACAGTCAAACCCTTAAAACCTTTCTCAGACCACAGCCAAATCACCCTCTATATAAAGCAATCTGAAACATCACCCATACCAATTAGGACCCCATATCAAATGAGCAAATTAATGTCTTTCAAATGGACTGAAAACAGTGGCACTAATTACAGCACTGCTGTTGAGTCTCCAGAAATACAATCCCTTATACATTCATTCCAAATACAGGAATACCCTAAAAATCAATTCGGCATCAATCAGGAAGTACAAGATCTAAACAACATATTCTACAAAACAGCACAAAAAAGTAATTTATCAACTGTTAAACCAAAGAAAAAATATTTAGATTCTGACAAATGGTTTGATTTGGACTGTAAGGCTCTGAGAAAAAACCTAAGAAACTTATCAAACCAAAAACACAGACAACCAGATAATTCGGACCTCCGCCTTCTTTACTGTGAGGCATTAAAACAGTATAAAGCCACACTCCGGCGGAAAAAAGCACAGTTTCTGCAAAACCAGTTTGAAGAAATTGAAAAATCTATAAACTCACACAAATTTTGGGATAAATGGAAATTGTTATACAAACCAAATCAAGAAGTTCTGGCAATCCAAGACGGGGAGAAGTGGAAAAACCACTTCCAAGAATTATACAGCCCAACTGAAATTCAAAATGATAAACAAAACGAAATAATTAATAAACTAGACAATTTGGAAAGATCAATTAGGATCAATTTCCCCATAACAATGAAAGAATTGGAAGACAAATTAGGAGTCATTGAGCCCAAGAAAGCCTGTGGTGTCGACAGCATCCTGAACGAGATGCTGAAACACACAGACCAAAGCTTCAAACTGGCCATGCTGAAACTGTTCAATGATGTTCTGTGTGTAGGGTTCTTCCCTGAGATCTGGAACAAGGGCCTCATCAGCCCCATCCACAAGAACGGAGACAAATTAGACCCCAACAACTACCGAGGCATCTGTGTGAACAGTAACCTGGGGAAGGTTCTCTGTAGCATCTTAAACTCCAGACTTTTAGACTTCCTTATGAAGCACAATGCCTTGAGTAAATGCCAAATCGGCTTTCTTCCAAAATGTCGCACATCCGATCATATTTTTACATTACAAACACTAATTGACAAATATGTACATCAAAACAAAGGACAAATTTTTGCTTGTTTCATTGGTTTTAAGAAAGCCTTTGATTCAATCTGGCACAAAGGATTATACCTAAAACTTATCGACAGTGGAATAGGGGGGAAATTCTATGATTTGATCAAATCGATGTACACCGCCAGCCAATGCGCTGTGAAAATTGGAAACCAAAGAACCGAATTTTTCCCCCAGGGGCGCGGAGTGAGACAGGGCTGCAGTTTAAGCCCCACCCTCTTCAACATTTACATCAACCAATTGGCCGATACGTTAGAACATGCTCCCTTTCAAGGTCTCACTCTACACGACACAGAGATCAGGTGTCTTCTCTACGCAGATGACCTGGTCCTCCTGTCGCCCACTAAAGAGGGGCTTCAGGACAGCCTGGATCTGCTGGAGGATTACTGTCAGTCCTGGGCCCTGACCGTCAACCTCCAGAAAACTAGAGTCATGATGTTCCAGAAACGCTCCAGATCTCAGGGACCAACACACACATTCACACTATCACACAGAACCATTGAGAGCACAAAAACATACACTTACCTTGGCCTGAAAATAACTCCAACTGGCAACTTTACTTTGGCTGTGAATGAACTCAAAGAGAAAGCTGAATGGGCTTTCTATGCCATAAAAAGATCAATCAAAATTGACATCCCAATCCAAATTTGGCTCAAACTTTTCAAATCAATAATTGAACCAATTGTTTTATATGGCAGTGAAGTGTGGGGTACTTCAATCAAATTTGATTTTTTAAATTGGGAAAAACATCCAATTGAAACTCTACATTTAGATTTCTGTAAACGAATACTCAAAGTCCAAAGAAAAACACCAAACAACGGATGCAGGGCAGAATTAGGCCAATACCCTCTCCTTCTAAACATCCAAAAAAGAGCCATCAAATTCTGGAAACACCTCAAAACAAGCGACCCCAACACATACCATTACAAAGCCCTAAAACACCAAGAGCTGAGCGTAACGAGGAGTCCCCTGTGCCAGCTGGTGCTGAGACTGACTGGGCTCTCTCCTGCAGAGATCAGCTCGCCTCAGCACACACACACACTCACAAACATTCGGCCCGCACAAATCATCACCACAGAACAAGACAAGTACATCACCCATTGGACAAACACCATTAAAAACCAACACAAACTGGAATGTTATTCGGCACTAAATCGAGAGTACACTGTTGCGAACTACCTGAGCACAGTGAGTGATGTGAGACTCAGGAAAACCCTGACGATGTACAGACTCAGCGAGCACAGCCTGGCCATAGAGACGGGAGTGTGTGTGTGTGTGTGTGAGAGACTCAGCGAGCACAGCCTGGCCATAGAGACGGGCCGGCGCAGACAGACCTGGCTCTCCCGTGAGGACAGACTCTGCTCGCACTGCACCCTGGGAGTGACGAAGACCGAGCTGCACTTCCTCACAGAATGCCCAAAATATAAACACATCAGAGACCACTATTACCCCAAAATTAATAACATATTTCCCCAATTTAACACCTGTAATCCAATCCAAAAACTCTGTTTCATTCTTGGTGAAGAAGCCAAATGCACAAATATAGCTGCGAAATTTGTAGCATCCTGCCATATCCTGAGGGACGACCAGAGACCAGCAAACATCCAATAAACACACACTCACTCACAGCCTAAGACCTACACACACACACACACTCACAGCCTAAGACCTACACACACACTCACTCACAGCCTAAGACCTACGCACACACTCACTCACAGCCTAAGACCTACACACACACTCACTCACAGCCTAAGACCTACACACACACTCACTCACAGCCTAAGACCTACACACACACTCACTCACAGCCTAAGACCTACACACACACTCACTCACAGCCTAAGACCTACTCACACACTCACTCACAGCCTAAGACCTACACACACACACACACTCACTCACAGCCTAAGACCTACACACACACTCACTCACAGCCTAAGACCTACGCACACACTCACTCACAGCCTAAGACCTACACACACACTCACTCACAGCCTAAGACCTACACACACACTCACTCACAGCCTAAGACCTACACACACACTCACTCACAGCCTAAGACCTACACACACACTCACTCACAGCCTAAGACCTACACACACACTCACTCACAGCCTAAGACCTACACACATGTATATAATGTTCAATATTGTTTGTTTTTCTATATAAATTATTTCTAAATCCTTTTTATTTTATTTATTAATCTTTGTTTATTTTATTATTATTGTTTTATGATATCAGTATTACTATTTTTGTGTACTAAATGTTCTAAATCATTTTCTATGTTGTTTTGATGCTTTGGCAATACAAAATGTATTTTTTTGTCATGCCAATAAAGCTTTCTGAATTGAATTGAATTGAGAAAAGGAGTAGAGATAGAGAGAGAGGAGGAGTAGAGAGAGAGAAGGAGGAGTAGAGAGATAGAGAGAGAGAACGAGTAGAGAGAGAGAAGGAGGAGTAGAGAGAGAGAAGGAGGAGTAGAGAGATAGAGAGAGAGAACGAGTAGAGAGAGAGAAGGAGGAGTAGAGAGAGAGAGAAGAGGTTTTTGATGTTCACCACACATACATACATAACACTTCAATCTACTCTCAATTTAGTACTGAGAGGCGACTTTATGTGCGCAAACTTTGGGTGTTTGAGCACAAAATCTGCGGGAATGAGTCAAATGACGCACAAGCCCTGTAACAGCACAACAATCATCCAGAGCGAATGAAGCGAGTGAGTGAGGAGAGGCGGGTTCGTGTGTCACTCGCTGTCTGACAGATGAGAGAGAGAGAGAGAGAGAGAGAGAGAGAGAGAGAGACTGGTATCGTGTGTCTATTCTGTGGGACATTATTATTGGAACTGTTTCAGATATTTCAGTATCAATATGTATAGAAATATCTATGTTTTTGGATTTGACTGCTGAAATCCACCCATTTGGCGAGTTGGCGTGTGTTAATGTCAAGCCCTTGTGTTAAGCTCTGTTTGGCCAGTGTTGGGTTTCCATTGGGATAAGGTCATTCCAGCATTTTCAGAAGCTAGTCTGTTATTTTATTGTCTCTAAATCAGGAATGTCAGGGGTTTTCTCCCGCCACCGCTGTAATAAGGCCAGACCAAATAAGGACACTTAATACTAGAAAAGCTGATTTACAAGAATATTGTTACAAGAATAACATTACGTCACCGCTCCACTACAATGAGTGGGAAATATATTTATTATAAACTATTAAAATTGACCTGCCTCAAAAACTCGAGATCAAAAATTTTTTGCTTGTCAAAATGGTTCTCATATAAATCAATGTAACTTGGATTTTTCTGAGTAACAAAGCATGCTGTGCAAAAGTACAGATTCCTAGATTTACATTTTTTTAAAGCCACACAAATGGAGCTCATTATGTGATAAAAATGTCAAAATATATAAGTTTACAATTTGCAACAGAAAGTTTTTTTGAGGTCAGTGTTATAATAAAATAATAATAATTTGTTACATTTATATAGTGCTTTCCTCTGCACTCAAAGCGCTTTAGATAGAAGGTGGGAATCTTGTGCCATGTTGTGGCAGAACGCCCACCACACACTAGCTTACTGGTGGAGAGGAGACAGTGTGTCAATCAGTATATGGGGATGATTAGGAGGCCATGATGGACAAATTTGGCCAGGACGCCGGGGTTACATCCCTACTCTTTCGAAGGACATCCTGGGATTTTTAATGACCACAGAGCTCGGAGGACCTCGGTTTATCATCTCTTGCTCCATGATCTAATCTGAGTGTGAAGCGAAAGCAACCTCTGACAGTCATCGAAAAACAGCAGAAACTATCATAGCATTGCTTCTAGTGCTTGTCCTGTAAAGTAGTTTGCTTCCCCTAAAACATCTCCTTTTAGTGATCCATAGAGAGAAAAAAAATCAGCAATAAATCATGCCAGAGTCTTGATTTTGGGGTGAACTGAGGCCCATATCACAGGCAGTGTGTTTTACTCTGATGATATTAGGATGTTGAAAGCAAACAGTAATGACATGTATCAGCCTCTTAGTTTAATCATTCTGCATGTTTCCTTCTGCCTCGTCTCTGATGCCTCTGTGTTTGAAGTTTCTTCACAACCCTCTTCTCTCACTCTCTCTCTCTGTGGAGGATGTTTGAAGGTTGTTTTTACACTCAGAGGAAACACAAAGACTCTCCATCAGACTGCCGATGAGAGAAGTGTGATCCGTCGCTCCACAGAACTGGTTTCACTGCTCTAGAGTCCAGCGGCGTGTGCTTTACACACTTTACACACTGCTCGGTCATGGAAACCCACTCCGTGAAGCTCCCGCTGCACAGTTTCTGTGCTGATAATACTGCTGCTGGAGGTTTCACTCTAAAAAATCTTGGGTTATTTTTTCTACTCAAATCCTGGGTTGAGGGTTTTTGTGTAACCCGGATCCTGGGTCAGACGTAACAACCCAATGTTTGGGTAGTTTTCTGTAACCCGGATCCTGGGTCAGACGTAACAACCCAATGTTGTGGTAGTTACCTTTCGAGGGAACTCGCACTGCGTCGATGACGACACTATGGGGTGTCTGAAGCATTGCGTGACTACGTAGCGTGTGACGGCATACACAGAAGCTACAAAGGGACGCCGGTACACAACAGCGTTAGCTTTCGGTCCTCAGCAAGCGCTTTCTGTTGTGTGATAGTCTATTTGGTGTGGTCTGTGATATATATATATATATATATATATATATATATATATTAGGGCTGTCAGTTAAACGCGTTATTAACGGCGTTAACGCAAACCCATTTTAACAGCGTCAATTTTTTTATCGCGCGATTAACGGTCTTTTTGGCCTAGCAAACTTTGTAGTTTTTTTCACATGCTGTTACAACAGCATGCGGCATGCGTGCGCTGCGCTATGAAACCTATTCATTTCAATGGCTTGCGCCACGCGAGGATGTTTTGTTGCTTCGTCGACCAAAGCGCAAGCGGATCTAGCTAGAGCGGAAACAAAACAACAGGCGCGCCGCACACACTTTTGGGCTTGCGAGCCGGCCAATAGTTGGTTAACGTTACGCTTTGAGTGGATGACGAGCGCGAGACGGCGAAATGGATGCCAATAAGATTCTGAATGGAAAGTTTACTTTTAAAAAGTTGCCAAATGGTTCCATTGACAAGACCAAAGTGATCTGTGTGTTTTGTCGTTGTGAACTGAGCTATCATCATCGCAGCGCGTCCAGTCTGAAATACCACTTGATGGCCAAGCGCACACACACACACACACACACACACACAGCTGATGCGAATCCTCCGCCCCCTCGTCAATATCAGGACCTCGTCAGTATTTCTTTCACTCTTTTATTAATGGACAGTGTTATATTGAGAGATTATTTGCTCCAAGTGAGAATGTTAGTGTGAAATTGAGCACAGTATATGTCAATGTTGCTTTCAATAAAAAACATTTGCAAAAATAAGCCGATCCACTTTTCCATGTTGAGAGCATTAAAATGAGAAAAAATAATGGGACAAAAAGAAAATCAAGAGACATTTAGAATAGATAAAAAATAATTGCGATTAATCGCGAGTTAACTATGACATTAATGCGATTAATCGTGATTAAATATTTTAATCGTTTGACAGCCCTAATATATATGTATATATATATATATATATATATATATATATATATATATATATATATATATATATATATTAGGGCTGTCAGTTAAACGCGTTATTAACATTTTGAAATGAATATATATATATGTATATAAAATATTGTGAAATGGCAAGTGAGCAGTTAAAGTTCAAGAAGTGTGTGCATCCCTGCCCTCGTTTACACAGCAGCACACCCAGGCAGCCCTTGAGGGGGCTGTTTGCGGCCACTGTGAAGCACTATCGATCAGAGTGCTGCGCTCCCCACTGGCTATATTTGATGAAGCCGGCCAGGCTCATCCAAGGCGGCGCGGCGGCTCAGATCATGGGGCTCGCAGAGAGAGCTAGCAGAGGGGATCGAGACTGCTTCGGCACTTTCTCAGTCCTCATCTGATAGCTCAGATCCCTTCACTCCCTGTGGCTTCTTCCTCTCGGGTTGAGAGCCCGCCTGGTCTGATTCAGATGTGGACATATTCAGCATCGCGGCGGGGAATCTGAATGAGTCACACATGCCATTTCAGACTGCACCCGTATATGAGGAGCTTGTGGAGGTTGTGATGCGTGCTGTGGCCAAACTTAACACCAGGTGGCCACAAAAGAGGACAGGGACAGGGCCTTTCCTCCTTGGTGCCCCTGTTTCGCCTACTGGGCTGGTCGACGACGCCGTCAATGCGGTCGTCGACAGGTTCCAGAAAATGGAAAAAACAGAGCGCAGCGTTCAGGCAGTATCTCCCTCGCCGTTCAAGGTCCAAAAAGGCTTCCTCCAGGGGGCAGCCTCCGCCGTCAGAGCAGGGTCGGGTGTTAGAACAGGAGGTTCACTCGCTGCTCGTAAAGGAGGCCATAGAACATGTTCCTCCACCAGACAGGGAGTCTACAGCCGGTACTTCATAGTTCCAAAGAAGGATGGAGGGTCGCGTCCAATTTTAGATCCAAGACATCTGAATCGGTCTCTGAGGAGATTCAGGTTCAAGATGCTCACCATTCCCATAATCGTGAGCCAAATCATATCCGAGGACTGGTTTGTCACGATAGATCTAAAGGACGCATACTTCCATGTCTCCATCCTTCCCTCTCACAGGAAGTTCCTGAGGTTCGCTTTCGGGGGCGTAGCGTACCAATATTGGGTTCTTCCATGTGGCCTAGCTCTCTCCCCTCGTACCTTCACCAAGTGCATGGATGCAGCCCTGGTCCCGCTGAGGCTCCAGGGCATCCTTCCGCTAAGTTACATCGACGACTGGCTTATTCTGGCCCAGTCTCTAGAACGGGCAGTTCGGCATTAAGATGTTGCCCTTGGCCACATTCAGAGGTTGGGATTGATACTCAACACGAAAAAGAGCCTGTTGACACCCACCCAGCGGACTATGTTCTTGGGGGTGGTGTGGGACTCGACTACGATGCGGGCACGAATGTCTCCTGCACGTATCGAGTCAACCCTGGCCATGGTGACCAGGATAAGGCTAGGCTGTAAAACAGTGTCAGAGACTGTTGGGGCTCATGGCAGCTGTGTCCAGCGTGAGACCCTTTGGCCGTCTGCACATGAGCCCTACAGTGGTGGTTGAAGACCAAGGGCTGGGACGCGGTCATGGACGGCCGCTTTACAAGAGGTCCGTGGCAGGACCAGCATTCTTCTAGGCACATAAACTGCCTGGAGATGTTGGCGGTCCTCCGGGCTCTGAGGAGCTTCCTCCCAGACCTCAAAGGTCACCACGTTCTTGTGAGAACAGACAATACACGAATCCGTCGAGCGTTCTGTGTAGGCTGCCATCTTGTGGCGACGCCATTACTGAGCTGTTACCGGTATGTAAACAAACCTCCGTGATAACGCGGCCTCGATGACAGCTACAGGCAGGCAGAATGACTTGTTGGGTTGATGATGTTAGACAGTGGCCTCCAGTCACAGATGAAGGTACAAACGATCTTACAGATTATTTATGAAAATAGCTTGGCAAGCTAGCTAGGCTAACGTTAGCTAACGAGGAAACTATAAAAAGATCTGTCCATTTGGCAACAATAAATAAATGAATGACATCAAATAAACGAATTCATGGTTTTCATTTGTGTCCATTATTTATCTCATTTTCACATTGCAAAAGGCAAGGGTAAGGTACAGCTAGAAAGTATACATAATATCGACCAATTCGTGTTTTTAAACCATGGAAAGAGGTCAATATAACAGCAGGAGAATAATTATGTCACATAACGTTACATTTAGCTCAGGAAAGCCATTTAATGACCATAGCATGTTAATTGAATAGAAAAAATAGCTAGAGAGGAGATTTTGCTGAGCACTATATTACATATTTATTATATTTTTTACTTATGTCGTTAAATAATTGTTATTATAACAAAAACTGCATTGTATTTAATATTAATTTGTTATTTAAAAAAAATTCTGTCACAGTCAAGCAAATCAAACATTAACAACAGACATAACATTAATGTTACTAACGTTACTACCCCAATGCGCCCCTTCTGTTGTTTTAAAGGTATTCAAGAGTATTTTCTCCTTTGCCTGGCATCCGGTCATTTTTCAAAATGCCAACATGTTTTCAAACTCGACGTTATAAAATTTGTAACGTTAGTGACAGTCGTAAATCGCGGGCTGTTTATTCCAGTGGACGCAAGTTGCAACTAAAACAATAGGAGGCAATGGCGCAACGCTACCCAGCAACAGCTCAGTTATGGCGCCCGCTTACTTCCGGTAGTTTCGCCGGATTCGTCTATACGTCAGTGGTGTCCTATTTAAGCCACCAGGGGGTCTGAGGTCGCGCCCTGGACTGGATACTGCTCCTCTGTTTGTAGTGCTTGCTTTCACTGTGTGTGTGTGTGTGTGTGTTTGCGTGTGAGTGTGTGTGTGTGTGTGTGTGTTTGTGTGTGTGTGTGTGTGTATGTGAGTCTACAGCTTTGCCATTCTCTTTGTACTAAGTGTGTGTGTGTGTGTGTGTGTGTGTGTGTGTGTGTGTGTGTGTGAATGTGTATGTGCGTATGTGTGTGTGTGTGTGTGTGTGTGTGTTCCTCTGTTTCCCTCAGGATATCATGTATAATGTATGTCCTCATGAATATGCTAATTGGTCAGAATGCAGTGTGAGGTGAGAGGGCTTCCCCTGTTCTCTGCTGCTGATGAGAGAGGAGTGTGTGTGAGCGAAGACATGCTTCACAGACACAGAGATGAGAAGAGCTGAGGAATGGTATTCAGCAATGAAAATAGGGGAATTCATACATAAATATCTAAAGAAAGAATGCAGGTAAACGCCATGAGAATGTAAGCAAGGTATACATTGAAATGTGATTTTCTGATAAAAAATGCACAAGGTCTGATCTGATGGGGTCACACACAGCACAGGACAACTACTGTATGTTAAATACAAATAATTACAGTTGACTTATAGGACAGCAAAATAAAAACTACTTTCAACTTTTAAAAAGGAGATTAAATGCTTGTCATAAATTAAGTTCTGAAATCATTTGATGTTTTTGGGCAGATATGTATCCATATATGTCATCATGAATCATGGACAAAATTATATTTGTCACGTCAGAGTAATTCTCTGAAGAGATCTTGATGGCTAAGTGACGTCCAGCTGCAGGAATGATTCAGAAATGGTCACTTTACACTGTAATGTTGGGCTGTACGGTAACAATGCTTTCACCAGGCATTCATATATGCGTTCACATACTTCTGTCATATGTTTGCATTAAAGCCCACCATATCTATGATTTTGCCAACTAGATAACTTATGCACTATTATGAGTTTAGTGAGAGTGTTCCAGCACTATTAAAAAATACTTTCTCTGAGAGCATGTAAAAAAATAAGACGATCAGATTTCGCTCTCCTTCTGACATATGAAGAGGATCTTATTATAATATTACCGGCCCTTAATCTGCACGTTTATAATATTACCGGCCCTTAATCTGCACGTTTATAATATTACCGGCCCTTAATCTGCACGTTTATATTATTACCAGCCCTTAATCTGCACGTTTATAATATTACAGGCCCTTAATCTGCACGTTTATTATATTACCGGCCCTTAATCTGCACGTTTATAATATCACCGGCCCTTAATCTGCACGTTTATTATATTACCGGCCCTTAATCTGCACGTTTATAATATTACCGGCCCTTAATCTGCACGTTTATAATATTACCGGCCCTTAATCTGCACGTTTATAATATTACCGGCCCTTAATCTGCACGTTTATATTATTACCGGCCCTTAATCTGCACGTTTATAATATTACAGGCCCTTAATCTGCACGTTTATTATATTACCGGCCCTTAATATGCACGTTTATAATATCACCGGCCCTTAATCTGCGCGTTTATAATATCACCGGCCCTTAATCTGCACGTTTATAATATCACCGGCCCTTAATCTGCACGTTTATAATATCATCGGCCCTTAATCTGCACGTTTATAATATTACCGGCCCTTAATCTGCACGTTTATAATATCACCGGCCCTTAATCTGCACGTTTATAATATCAGCGGCCCTTAATCTGCACGTTTATAATATCACCGGCCCTTAATCTGCACGTTTATAATATCACCGGCCCTTAATCTGCACGTTTATAATATCACCGGCCCTTAATCTGCACGTTTATAATATCACCGGCCCTTAATCTGCACGTTTATAATATCACCGGCCCTTAATCTGCACGTTTATAATATCACCGGCCCTTAATCTGCACGTTTATAATATCACCGGCCCTTAATCTGCACGTTTATAATATTACCGGCCCTTAACCCTCTGAGGTCGGCTATCGCGCCGGCGCGATAGTCTCGCTTTTTTCTTATCAGTGCAAAAGAAACTCAAAATACTCTGTTTATTTTGATCTTACATATTAAGTGTTGTACATCATTAGATCCTGATAAGTGTCTATTTTATTTGTGGATACTCACAATAAAAACAAAGTGTTGTGCTTTTCGCCAAATAAAGAAAAACAAACATGATGCGCGTTCTGCCTTCTCTCTGTCAGTGAAGTCCATTCTGAAACGCGTCCTAAGATTATTTTTAATTCCGCGAATACTTGTCATACAGGCACGAGTGTTTTTCCATAATGAAGCTTGAACTCTCTTCTTTTAAATGAATTAATTTATATAAAAAAACAAATATTCTCAGTTTATGTAATCTGTATGAAAAGAGAGAGATGTCAGTATTTTTCTTTCCAGCTCATTATACCTAATTACGCGTTAAAGTGCCACGCCCACGGAGAGCGCGCGCTATTCAAACGCAAATGATCTTAGACAAGCCGTTCAAACATGCCAACGCCCACCAGCTGGATTATAAAACACATCGTGTTTAGTAAGTATCTTGTACAGCTGTGTACACAGCGTATCCTTTCACTGTGAGGAATATCTAACCCTGGAAAATGCTGAAGTGCTGGTAGTTTATAATATTAATCTGCACGTTTATAATATTACCGGCCCTTAATCTGCACGTTTATAATATTACCGGCCCTTAATCTGCACGTTTATAATATTACCGGCCCTTAATCTGCACGTTTATAATATTACCGGCCCTTAATCTGCACGTTTATAAACTGTTCTGTGGTTGAGCACAGACGACACTGAACACTATTGACCAGAACATGTCACCGCTGTCTTATAAACACCTCAGGAACTGTGGACACTTGTGGAAGAGTTCAACATGATGAGGAGATGATCAGTGTAACTCCACAACAACTACACAAATGTCTCCGCTAACATTCAGAAACGTGTAAAAGTGAAGCTCTCCCTGAGTCTCTCCGTAAGGCTGCACTCGCAGCTGGTTACTCCTGATTCTGGATCAGTGAGATTGGCCTGTGTTGTTATTGCCGGAGTCTCTGAAGCTGAAGGCTCCGCCCTCTTCTGAACGGAGGCGGAGCTAAAGCTCATTTGCATTTAAAGGGACACACACACAAAACCGCTGTGTTTTTGCTCACACCCAAAAAGGGGCAAATTTGACAAGCTATAATAAATGATCTGGTATTTTGAGCTGAAATTTCACAGACACATTCTGGGGACACCATTGATTTTATATTACATCTTGTGAAAAGGGACATAATATGTCACCTTTAAAGCCCAGTTTTTAAAGATAGATGCATACACTTAAAAATGACATTCCACAACATCTTTCTTTTCCTCTGTTTGTGAAAGTGTGTGTGCATGTGTGTGTGTATTGTGTAGTCTATACACTGTAGAGTGAGACGGGTCCATTTGAGAGAGGGTTCAGTGAGCGAACAGAGTGCAGAAAATGAAGGTAAGTGTGACCCACACACGGTTACTGAAGTGCAAACCCTCTAATCCACAAGGGGGTGGGGCGTACACTCCAGGGAGTTTTGAAAAAAATGCACCTTTCTTCCGTTGAAGACATTGTCTGAACGCATCGACTGGTATGGAAATATCATCTGAGAGATATAAATTCTAAGATAAATCTTGTACTAAATATTGAAATATTATGTATCCATAAGGTTGAAAGCTGTGAGAGAGAAAGAGAAATCGCACAACTTTGCGAGCTCCTAAAGATATCTCCGGTAAGAAAGTTAATATTGATGTGAGTGTTATGCTGGCCGTGTTAGCTCCAGTATGGTGAAAAATACTTTTTATAAAACCAATCGGAGTTGTGATCCCGATTCTTACTATCTGATACCATATAGACGCAGATTCAGATTGTTTTGTGCTGTTTAAGATGCTCATAAAAGATCGCAAATCGCGCTAGCCGCGTGCTATTCACTAGCATTTAAGTTACAATGTGAATTTGTCCTGATTTTGGCTCTGCTGTTAGCTCAGCCAAAATAGTAACTATTGAAGCAGATCTTTTATAGTAGTCACAACGTTAAGAGTGTTTTATACTCTGTTTTGTTGATTTAGAAGTCATTTGATTGAGGGAGTATTTATTTTATTGTTTGTTATCTGTAAGATAAGGGTGATTTAGTTCATTTAATTGCCAATATATTTGCACTGTATATGAGGAACTTATGTTCCTCATAACTGTTAAAAAGAATGAATATATTAAAATGTGATGTTAAAATGTCATTAAGATGCATAAATAGATTTAAAAGAAGTTAAAAACATAAATATCTAGGTTCAGAAATCTCATGATTCTATTTTATGCTGCGAGATGGAAGTACATGATTGATTGATTGTTGTTTATTAGATCTGACCTATCTTATATGGTGTGATGTGTATTTCATTTACATAATGATTAGAGTGTTTATATCCTGTACAATTGGATATATTGATTTGAGTTGAATGGATATAAGTTGATTGGATTTCAGTGAAAATGAGGCAACAGTAACTAATGTATTCTGTACTGTATGCATAGATTGGTTTTTTAGAGAGGAATAAATCATCTGAACCTGACCTGCGGTCAGTGGCGAGCCAACCAAAGAAACCATTAAACGGACCGAGAGCCTGGTGTGGCCAGCCGTGGCATCTTCGGAACCAACTTCATCCTGTGCCTCTTTTGCATACAGATAAGGACATACATAAACCTACCCGGGTAGTGAAACGAACATACTTTGAGGAACACACACAAACACCAAACACTTTCACGGACTCTTTCTTTTGTTTGAAATTGTTTTATTTTGGGTTCATTGTGCGAATGTGCACTCAGGAAGCCGGCTTAGATAGGCAGGGAATGTAAATAACTGTCATTCATTTGTATAATACATCTTTTGAGCTTCACCTGGGTTGTGTCCTCTGTTTTCTGCTGACATTCCATTGTTTCAGGCTCCGTAGTCATACCTAGAGTTCTGATATTAGCCCAATTTGATCCGTAGCTAATTAAATTAGTTGTCAGGTATACTTACGAAACCGCTAGAAGGGTTACATAAGCAAGACATGCTCATGCATGTTCACAAAGTCATACAAACCTTCAGGCACACATATCGGAGAGTCAGATTGTTCACTATCTCTGGCTAAAGGTTGTTTGTGGCTGGCAGGCACTGAGAGAGAGTGGGTCAGAGAGAGAGAGAGAGTTTGGGATGTGTGACCTTCAAAGACAACAGATCAACAACCTTGGGCAGACGTGAAAAGTCATTCTAAGCCTTCAATACATGCTTTCTTTCATCCTAACACAATCATTTCAAAGCTTTAATGCATAGGGCTAGCCTGGGTTTACCCATACTGCCTTGCCACAGCGCAATGTTATTCACACTGCTAGGGAGTCTGGATACCATGGACCAAATTTTCGCCTCATCTAGGGAACCAATCACAGGACGGGGAGGGAGGAGCAAGACGATGCCGACGTCTATGCGACACACCGAAGCAGTTTGTTTATACCTATGGATCCAACATGGCAGCAGACGCGAAGTTACCTTTCGATGCAGCCTTACGGCCGTTTCACACATAGCTTCAC
Source organism: Tiaroga cobitis (assembly GCA_030578255.1). Lineage (NCBI taxonomy): Eukaryota > Metazoa > Chordata > Actinopteri > Cypriniformes > Leuciscidae > Tiaroga > Tiaroga cobitis. The sequence goes on from CM060606.1 coordinate 4,013,914, forward strand.
ACCGCGGCACTTGAGCAGTGCGTCAGCGTAACTACACCGTCACTGCAGACGCGCGAGAGTATTCACACTGGAAGCGTTTGTACAGTCACAGCAGCGGCTCCAAAGCTACATATAAGCGAGCAATTCTTTACAAAGACAACTATACATTTGTTTTTAGAATAGTCTTGAAAGTTTGTTATGGGGAGGTGTACAACATTCGCATATAAATATTAAACAACCCAGAAAATGGCTCCAATCTATTAGTTTCAGTCATACTTTCGAAATGCTCCCGCTCCCGGTGTGAATGCACTTATTGATTAACATGCACCCCGAAAAAAATGAGACTTGGTTCTGACATTAGCCAGGCTAGCATAGGGCTACATAAAGTGAGAATGGTATTGCACCTTTAAATGAGCACATACACTATATATGGTATGATGAGTGTGGTCGGGCCACACACACCATATGCATCATGTACTGGTGTATCAGAATGGTGTGGTGAAGGCCGTGTTTTCATAGGACAGTGGTAATAAAGGGATCGCCAATATCCCTTATTCAGATCCAGTTGCTGAGCGAGGGGATAACCGCTGCAGCGCTCTACAATCCCAGCGACTCGAGACCGCTGTCCTCATGGTGTGAGGAGACGGGGTTTCTGCTGTCTCTGCATTCTCACGTCCTCTTACCAGCTCTGATAAAACATGTCAATGATTTCATTTTGTATGATTAGAAGTGTATTTAACGTTTGAGGATTTCTTGTTTTGTCTTTCACAGGTCTACCCAAATGTCCAACCCTCCTACTGGATCCGGGTCCATTTTGACCTGAAAGAGAAATTTCTTAATAATCTAGTTTTTGCTAAAAAAATAAAAATAAATTAAACTTTGTAAATGTGTTAAGAATGTCAAAATACACATACACACCCCTTCCCCCTCCCCCCTCCCCCCTCGTTTTTTGTAAGATTTAAATTAAATTGTTGCACTTTTTACATTTGGATCAGTTGTGTGGCTATTCATGAAATTATGCTGCATTTTATTATTGTTTTTTTTTTTTTTTTTTTTTACATTTTTAGTTCTCAAATCTCAAATTACTTCAAATTAACATCTGTTTGTAAATCAAATGTTCAAAGACCAAATAGTCTAAATTTGAAAAAGGACAAAGAAGTCCAGGTTTCCCTCTCCTACTGGTGAACAACAGCAGATTCTGGCTGTTTACTGTAAAATTAGTTTAATCTGAAAGTTTATGAAAGTAAAATTAATATATTTTGTCCGAAAACATTTCAGAGTAATATTGATGTTGTTTTGTTGGAAAAACAGTGTAGTTTTCTTGCATCACACTTTTTTTAGTTTTTTTTGCTGTGGTTGTAACATTTTAAATTTCAAAGAATTTTTTAATTGATTTAAATTGGTAAAACTATCACCGTCTGACTCTCCCCACATCACTTCTTCCCAGAGTTCCCTCTGTCTCCTGCAGCTGTGGGAGTGGGAGACGTCTATCGCCTCAGTCTAGACGCACGATCACAGCTGGAGTTCTGGAGAGACAGCACTGGAAATGACAGGTTTGCTGGTGTGTGTGTGTGTTCTAGAGTAGGGATATGTGAATAGAGTGTGTTAGCGTTGCTCACGGATTCTGTCAGTACAGCACAGCTGGATCCGTACAGATGAAGATGGGCTCTGGTCCAAACCTCAGAAAACTGCCTTCTAAAGCAGCATCCGAACATCATGGAATACATTTTTTTTTGTCCTCGAGACACACACACATGCTCACACACACACACACACGCACACACACACACACACACGCACACACATGCTCTCACACACACACACACACGCACACACACACACACACACACACACACACATGCTCTCTCTCACACACACACACACACACACATGCTCTCACACACACACACACACACACGCACACACACACATGCTCTCTCACACACACACACACACGCACACACACACATGCTCTCTCACACACACACACACACACACACACACACACACATGCTCTCACACACACCCACACACACACACACACACACGCTCTCTCTCACACACACACACACACACACACACACACACATGCTCTCACACACACACACACACACGCACACACACACACATGCTCTCTCACACACACACACACACACACACACACACACACACATGCTCTCACACACACGCACACACACACACACATGCTCTCTCACACACACACACACACACACACACATGCTCTCACACACACACACACACACGCACACACACACATACTCTCTCACACACACACACGCACACACACACACACACACACAGATCCTTGATGACGTCAGTGTCCACGACGCCGCCATCCGGGGACTGCAGAAGGTTTGCCTGGAACACCGGCAGTCTGGCCATGGAGTGAGGGGCCGGTTTCACAAAGACAGACTTCGACTGTGGCTTAGATATAGTAGAGAGTCAGACTTCAGATACACATCTAAATCACACCGTTGCACAAAGCACTTAAGAGTGACTATCTTAAGTAGGACTACACTGCAGTGCATTCTGGGTAATCCGAGTAAGCACATTCAACCGATCAGTGGAGTTTACCCCAGCGGAACATATGTGTGTGTTGGAGGAGTGTAACAGTTACAAGCACATTTTACTGGGGAAATTTAGCAGAGAATGTAGTGACAAGAAGAAATGTTTAATTTAGATAAAGATTGCTACGACAGTTAACATCGTTAATCCGCTGAGCGGTCGGATATTTAAGAGGAAATATCCAAAAACGGGAGGAGGACCCAAGAGAAACTTAAAGAAAGTAACGTTAGGTTACTGCGGTCCCTAAACCCGTTCCCTGCTCATCTCTCTCCATAACGTCGTCAGCAAACCACAAAATTATGAGCCATCTTTCGGCTGTTTGTAGTGTAAGTGATTGTTACTGCTGGTTGCCACGGTAACAGAGTCTTAGACCGGAGTTAGCCAAAGTGTCTAATTTTTTTGGTCTAAATGAAGTCAGTCTTTATTTTTGTGAAACAGTCTAACTCGCATTAGACTAGTCTATGAGCAAATTTTAGAGTTCTCTAACACTATAGACCGGTCTAAAATAGCTTGGTGAGACCAGCCCCAGATGCTGCTTCGCCCGCGGGTGCGAGGCCTTGGACGGCAGGCTGAGGTCCCGCTCAGAGAAGAAGAGGACGGGCACAGGTGCGCGGCGACGGGCTCCTCGATAGGGAGCATGCGCACTTAGCCGTGGGGTCCACCCCGTCCATGTGGGCGAAGATAGCCTGTGTGGCAGAGTGGGTGCAGACCCCGACTTCACCACGTGCTCATGGACGTCTGGAAAGAATGGAGTCTTCTTCGTGCCTTCCTCGAGCCTAGGTCTAGAGGGCCCTCTTGGTCGGGGCGTCCTGATCGGACACTGCCCAGCCCTTTTCCAATGCCGACAGTGACATGGAGTCCTCTTCCCCACCAGCTCCGAAGGAGACGAAGGGGGGGTTAGGGCGAGTGGATGTCTGCGGCTCCAGGCCCCGTCCTCATCTTCGCTTCTGTTACAGCGCGAACCAAATCCCTCCTGGTTCTCAGGGCACGCACCGGCAGCTCGGCGCAGTGGGCACACGTGGAGTCCGTGAAGCCTCGGCGTGGGCAAGGCCTCGGTAGGCGACGCAGAACTCAGGTGTGTTTATTTGGAAACTTCGTGACAATTGGCCAGCTGTTCCAAGCTGGCGTTAGCCTATAAGATTTCAACAAAAGTGGAGAAGGGAGGAGTTCCCGCAGCGATGTGGAGTTACCGCTCTTGAAAGGGAACAGGTGTGCCAAATAATCAATCAATGAAAAACCACAGAAACAAACTGAAAACCAGCACACAGAACTAACAAACCCAGATAATCCCTTACAGTATGCCGTTCTTTTTAATGGTCACCAAAACTTTTTGGTTACCAACATTTGTTATACCCTTTTTTGTATTCTGCAGAAGAACAGATCGTGCAGATTTGGAAAAGACAAGGTGAGTAAATGATGACAGAACTTTTAATTTTGTGTGAACAACCTTCAGCATCATAATTGTTAAGATACTGCTTTTGAGCGTAGCTGCTCCTCAACATCACGCTTTTATTATACTCTTCATTTATCAATACAATAATGAAAATCATCACTTACCTTCATGCTGTTCTAAACTGATTCTAGACTGTTTGCAAGTACATGTCAACTTGTTCTACTATCACTAAACTAACAGTCTATTGACAGTCTGCATTAATGATAGTTTACATGTAGTTGCAAAGTTACTTCTTGTTACTAGAATGTCTAAAGTGCACTATTGAAATAAAGGGTAACCGAACAAAAAAAATCATCATAATAGTAGTCCAGATTTGTCCACTGTATTTCAAGTTTCCTGTGAGAAACCCCCTGAAATTAAAGTTACAACTAAAGCAAACACCATTGGAGGTGTAAGAGAGACTCGATAGTTGTGGCAGAATGGAAGAATTTCAATTAATAACAAATTATGAAGAACTTGTGATATTTCGGTGCACTTTTTGGTGCTTCACAGTCCACTGTATGGAAAAGAGCAATTTCTTTTAAAAAAATGGAATGGACAAAAGAAAAATTGTATGGATTGGGAACCACATGAATGGTTACAGAATTTAAATGTTTGGAGTACACTTTAACGCATTATAGCCAATTTAACATACAATGCCATTCTAACTTGTGCCTTTAAGTCATATAAAAGTGTAAGATGTATCTTCAATAAAGAAGCCAATAGGATAAATAAGCAGAAACATCTTTCATATCGGTCTCTCAGCATTTCTGTCTGTCTCTCCTCGCTAGTGAGCGACAGACAGCACTGAGAGACAGACAGCACTGAGTCAATTAAAAGCACACGTCTGTGGAAGAAGGGAGGGACTGAAGTTCCCTAGTGAAAACACAATATGTCTGTACTGAGAGACACACTCCCTTTGAGACTCCCTCACACAGCTGTGAGCATCTCCAGATAACAAGCCTTATTAGATGCTCACGCGCCACACACACACACACACACACACACACACGCACGCGCACACGCGCGCGCTCTCTATCACACACACACATATCTGATATCATTTCAATAGTTCTGCTGTCTCATTACAAAATTAACTTAAATTATTATAAAAAAGAAACTTGTTCAGCCATGACAGCATTATCTTGTCATTTATTTAGCAGTCACGGAATAATGAAAACATTCTCTTAAAAAAGAAATAAGCAATGAACTCAACAAACATCTTTTAATGTCTTAAAGACTATAATACAATATTCTCAATATATTGATTTTGTTTGTACAAAATAAGAACACCTTGACAAAACAATGATTCCATTTCACACACAGAAAGCATCATAAAGTATCAGGACACACACAACGAACCAGAGAAAGATGGATCTCTCTGATACACCAGTTTCATAGGCTGATGTTTTTTATTTATCATTTGTTTAAATGGAAGAGTTTGAAACGCAGTGAGCTTTTTAGAGCAGCACTTCAGATATAAAGAGTCAACAGGATATGGTCTATGCTTGTGGGTTTGAAATTACAAGATAGATACACATTTGGTAGAGTAAAATTGAGCTTTTGGTCTAGCTTAAAGTGTCATGAAACCCCCGTTTTAGCCTGGTCGTTGGAAAAACTCTCAAAAAATGGGCGTGTAAAGCTGTGGAAAAGTGGGTGTGTAGAGGGTGGGAAAAGGGGAGACAACAACCAATAAAACACAGACCTACACACTCATTATACAGACACATGAATATTAAAATATGACCTCGGAGAGAAAAAACAGAGTTGAGGGTTAAAATTCGAACCCTATATAACAAACGGCCAAACCGAGGGAGAAACATTTAAAAGGTCTAATAATAATATTTTCATTACATTTACCAGCACTGCAGTCTCAGAACAAATGACGTGTTCGTTTAACAGAAAGAATAAAGGCATAGTTTCATTTTTATCCATTGTTCTTTGAATTGTTGGTTTACATCCATCGGTTCATCGTGTTCATGATCAGACGTCCTTATTTGCACATATATTTCATTTGAAGAAGACATGTGCGCACACACGGTGCGGGTTCATGTTTAGAGCACTAGAGTTTATGAAATAAGTCCATACAAATGTTAAACGTGCTTGCTCTGGTCAGTATATGATCCGCATTGTGAGCAACATGAGCAACTCTCATGGCATGTTCGCGCCAATGGTTTTTTTTTATTCTCCGCTGTGATGCGATCTCAACGAGCTCTTTCTCATGAATAAATGCAGAGATTGGCTGGAGGGTCAGCTGACGTAGAGTCGTGCGGCAGCCAATCACACACTCGAAGGCGCTTCTACCTCACATTCCCTGACGGTGCCTCGACTTCGCTTTTCAACCCGGAAGAACAAAATTGCTTGGAAAAACGCAAGAATAACCAATATCCACTTATTGATAACATTTATGAGTGTGTTTAGTGTTTTCACTGATGTGCAGCCTGTACATATCTGTTTACATCTCAAAAATTGTGTTTTGGGGTTTCATGACAATTTAAGAAAACAAGAGTTTGGGATGGAGAGTAATCATGAAACCACATATCTTCATCGCTAGATAACATTTAGTAACTGACTACTCAGATCAGCAGTTCCCTTCGTTTCTGATGATCATATGTATGATGACGATGACGACAATCACAAAATAATTCAGCATTTTGCTAGGGTTTATTTCCAGTCCCAAGCTGCCCTTGTGTCTCCTTTCTGAGAGAGAAATGATAAATATGGATTTGTTCAATGTAGTTAAAGTGCACAAGAGTTTTGATTGAAGAACAAACCGATGTTGGGTAATATACCTTAGATCAGGGGTTATCAACTCTGGCCCTCGAGAGCCACTGTCCTGCTCCGACCTTGATCAAACTCACTGCCTGTAACCTTCTAGTAATCCTGAAGACCTTGATTAGGTTGTTCAGGTGTGTTTGATTAGGGCTGGAGCAAAACCGCAGGAAAGTGGACCTTGAGGGACAGAGGCTGTGTTTCCAGTCCAAAATTGTCATGCCCTTCACTCGCTAACTTCCCTCTGTCTCGTCCACTCGGATGTACGTCATTGCTAACGTTGCATGAGTGCCCACTACTGGCGGGACCTTTGCAATGAGCTGAACTGGAACGTGTTAAGCCCTTGATCACTTAGAATCCACTATGGGGTTTATTTAATATTATTTTTTTTTCCCTTGCGAAATTGTATAATGCAGCATTCTATATGTATATAGGTGTGTTTGAGTTGTTAACATTTTTTTAAATATAATTAATATATCATAAGAGTTGTTTGTGGTGGGGTAAATTAAACGCACTATGCGTTGACGTCACAATCGTGTTGCATTGTGGTATATGGAGCCGCCTGAAGTGTACATATGAAGTAGACGGTCAAAATCAAGGGAGTGAGGGTCTGTCCATACAAACTTCCCTCATCCACTTCACAAAGTGAAACGCACTTCAAAATGGCGGCAGGGATTCCCCCGAGGGGAAGTGCTTAGGGAAGTTCGCAAGTGTGTCTAGAAGTGGACTGGAACACAGCCAGAGTTGAGATTCCCTGCCTTATGGCGGGTTCAGACTACACAATTTTAGCACGATCCGTTTAATGTAGTGTGTCGTGGTGATTCGTTAACTGTTACGCTTCATGACAGAAAGACTAGCATGTTACATTTTTTTTCCAGTCCTTCTTGACGGGTTTCTTAAAATTTGTGTGTTTGACCAATAGGAGCACAGAAGCTCTTCCGTACACAGCTTTCAAACATGGCGAAACGAAAGAGAGACGATGGTATTGGTGCAATGGAGGAAAGCTTCGTGGAGCTATGGCAGAACTCCGACCTTATGATGTTTCCTCAAGGGACAACCACAACAGAGTGAAAAAAGATAAACGATAGCAGAGGCGCTTCAGCAAACCGTTGAGTAGGCTACATTTACTTTAGTACTGGCTAAAAATAAAAAAAATATTGTGACGGGTTTCCTTTTCTTCCTACTATGGCCGGCTAGTGGGTGAGGCTAGGAGGCTCATCAATGGAACGATGTCCACCTGTTCTTCCCTCTATAAATGTTTAGGCTTTGTTGGTATGGGGGTGTGCTTGCTTGCTCCCGGTTGTTTTGTGTTTGGCTTTGGCTTCTGTTTGTTTACTTCAACCTTGTAATTAGTTTTAAATACTGTTCTGTCTGATACTTTTACATCATGTGTCTGACAGAATTTGATTACGTTGTTTTTATTGTATTATATATATTTCTACTTATGTTAATAAATATTTTTGGTTGCAACCTAACCAACCTTACTCTGTCCTCCTTTCATTTGTCACGGCTTTGAGGCGGCCATGACAAATATGGGTGCGAGAGGTCCCGGGTTCAGATCCCGGATGAGCCCCCATATTTGTCACAAAATTGTCAAATGAATGGAGGACATAGTGAGTTGGTTTGCAAGAATTAACATTTCTTAACATAAATAGAAAAATATATAAAAACAAGAAAAGTTTTTCTAATGACAAGATATCCAGTGCAAAAAAACACCACTTCGGTAGCCATTGTTTGTTTATGCTCACAATACCTGTCAGTCGATAGTTACGACTTCTCAATGACATCACACACATCGTTAAAGACGCCAAGCATGCAGCAATGTGTAGTCTGAAATGTTTTTTGTCAACAACACGACAAGAATTTTGGAGCCAAAATCGCATAATCTGACACAGTGACTATCGTAACAGACAAAAATATCATCTGAAATATAGTCTGAACCCGGCATTAGATTGTCATCATCGCTCAGTCAGCGATACAAAAGGAGGTTCACTCACAGCAAATAGGAGGAAAGAGAAACTTTAAGGGACAGAGACGTTTGCAATACATGGACACACAACATCGACAGAAACAGACAACATAAATCCAAAGATGGTTTTCTAAAGACAGCTTTCCCAGACAACAACATAGTGTTGGAACTGAATCTGGTACATGTGGAATCCAGGTGTACCAGATGTGGGCCGAGATCTAGGCTGACACTATGTTGCTGTCTGGGTTCCTTCACGATTTGATTTCAGTGTTAGCACAGTGTTTTCACCCTGAATAGTGGTGGAGTTGCCGGGACCCCACTGCTGGCTGGCATGTAGGTAGTAATGTCTTCAGATGGATTCTGTGTGTTTATTTATCCAGGAACCCAGCTGTGTTTGCTCTGCTGTGTGCCTGTAAATCCAAATCCCATGCCCATTCCTTGTGCCAGCGAGGAATCAAAGTTGAAATCGATCTCTTCTCCCGACTCCATAATATCATGTAGAAGTATAGACTCCATGTCACAGTCCAGGCTGCTATAGAATACATCCATATCCAGGTCTGGTGGGAGCCGCTCGTGTGGGAAGAGCTGATCCGGGTGGTGGGAGTTGTGGAAAGCGTTCCCAGTCCCCTGAGGCTGACGGTACAGTCCGTATCCCACACTGTGCTGATGTGAATCAGTGTAAATATAGGCATGGGGTTGCTGGTATGGAGCTGTAGTGAGATCGCAGGTGATTGGGTTTGGGGGAAGCGAAGTGGCTGCTGGAAGATGTGGATTAACTGCAGGACTATATAGGTTAGGGGCTTTATGTATGTACGAATGCATTCGTCCATCATTGGGATGAGAGTGGACCATTGCAGGTCGAAAGTCCTGGCTTAAACTTTGAATGATGTTGTGGCTGTGAAACGGCTTGGAGGAATGGTTAGCAGTAGGGTCATTATTGTAAGCACCAACCATCATTGAGTGGACCTCATTTTCTTTCCCAAGTATCATGTCCTTGACAAGGAACTGGGATTCGATGGTCAGCAAGCTTTGTAGGGTGCTTGTGCCTTTGTAAGCATGCATACTACTGGAGTTCTCCTCAATAGTGTGCATGGAGGAATGGTGCTGAAGCATGCCTAGATCCGACTGGCTATAATCCCAACCTTGCTCCTCAATGTCACTGGTGTAGAGGTAAGGAGGGTGTTTATGGTATGGGGATTGGTAGATAACCGTTGATCTGAGATCTGTAGGGTAGTGGGATGCAGGTGAATGAGCACTGGAGGGACTGGGATAGAGGCGTGGAGATGCCGAGCTGGATATCATTCCTTCGTCAGGTTCCCCCAATTCCTCTGCTAGGACGGGTGATAGCCCACCACTAAGAGTTGATGCTGACGAGCTTCCGAGTGAATGGAGGTCCGTCCAAGTCTCGAACTCCTCCTTAAGCACCACCTCACCTGCTCCAGACTTCCCAGTGGGACTGCAATGCTCCGGAGAGCTACAGAACCCTATCAACGTCTTCTCTGCTTTCCCAGCCGTGTTCTTACGGTTAGCTCGGCCTATCCTCTTCAGGGGCTTGGTGCCGTTGTCCACTGAGGCAGCTCGACGCCGGGGAGACTTTCCCAGCTTCCCTCCGTCGGGATTCAGCATCCACCAGGAACTCTTGCCAGTTCCCTCATTCTGCACACGGATGAAACGTGTGTGCAGGGATAAGTTGTGGCGGATGGAGTTCTAGAGAAAAAAAGAGGAGAGTTTTACAATAATATAGTTACAAAAGAAAGGTCTTGTATCTTGAGGAGAGTGAGGTTTACCTGTACAGCTATCTTTTTACCAGATGGCCTCTTGTTACATTAACAAAAATTGATCTGAATCAGACAAACAACCATGGCCGTAACTTTTATCTAACAGTGGATAAACAAAACAAACAAAAAGCAATAAACAAAAAAATTATCGAGCGATTTTTAAGGGGACACTAATACAGCCAAAATTGTACTTGTAGCTTACACAAAAAGGGATAGTTGTTTAAATATGAGTTAGGTTAATAGGTTCACCATGCGGTCATATTCTAATTATTAAATAATCTTGTGTCTTCCAGACAGTATTTTAGGTTTTGTCTGAGACAGACAAGCCCATTGATCTGCCACTTAACATCATATTGAGCAAATCCCAACACAACGGTAGATCTACAATATTAGCCTAATATCAGTTCACACATAGGCTTATCGCTGTTTTAGTTGTAGTGGGTGACTTACTATCCAACCAGCTACTGCATTAAACAAGCTACCAAGCTAGGTAACATCATAATCACTGACATAGCGGACCGTCATGACTAATTTATTAATGAAACAGCATCATCTGTATTAAAGAGAAAATAATCACTTCATCCGATGATTAACCCTCTGGGGTCGGCAATCACGCCGGCGTGAAAAAAACTTTTTTTTTTCTTGAGCACGTCTATAAACTGAAACAACTCAGCGAATACACGTCTCACATTTATGAGCCATGTATCTTTATAAACATGTAAGTGTGTACTTTTAAATTATCTGATTCAAAACAAAAACAAATATTCTCTGTTTAAGTAATTTGTATAAAACCAACAAGATTTCCAGTTTCTCAAAGGCTTGCTCATTATTTTTAATTCGACCACGCCCACGCGCGCAAAAGAGATTGATATGCAAATATCCACGTGAAGGAACGCGAACGCCCTCATTACCTCAAAAACAACGCACCAAACTTCATCAGTCCAATGCTTTTCGCCGAGGTTGGAAAACACGCTGTGATTTTACATTGGATTTAACTTACCTCAGAAGAAGAAGAAGATCGCGATTTGAAGACAAGAAAGATGTAAGGTAAGAAATGTATTATGAATAATATTAGTGTTATTGTTGAATTGCAGTTAAGCTGTTGCTAGACTAAAATGTATGAAATCGACAGAAACATGTTGAAATATGAACTATAGACAGGCAGGCATACCTTTCAATGCGAAATTTATATTCATGTACGACACAAGGTTGTTCTTATGTTTGATAATAAAACATAGCATGATATAGTAGGCTAGTAGCATAGTGTTTACTCTACTATGGTGAATATTATAATGTTTAGATCCGGGTTTACTGTTAAATACAGTGTTTGTGGATATCTGCTCAAACGTAACGTTAGATATGTATAATATGTTAACAATAATGTTTCATAGTTGCTCGATCCAGTAAATTTTCTCTGCGCACGCTCTGAGTTTGAAAAGCAAAACGCACCAAACATTAGGTTTCATGGTTTACGTCAGAACGTCATAACGATTGTAAACATTTGAAGTAACATATCAATAAATTTTTCTCTAGTGTAGTGTTACCAGGCCGCCTGCTATAGACTATTGTTATTATTTTATGCAGCCATACACGTTGGCTATATGCATTGCACAACACACCTGGTGTTCATTATATATTTGTGTGTGTATTTTATAAATTGTAAAAAGATATTTTAACCAGAAAAATCTCAAATGTATTCCCAAAATTGTGCAGCCTTTCTCTTGATATCAGCATTCACAGTTGTTTTTTTGTTTGCTGTTGTTGTTGTTTTTTACAGGGACCGCTGAGCCACTGAGTCCTGCTGACATTCACATGAGTCTCTGTAGTCTGTACATGAACATGGTAAATGGAACATGGACAGGTATGTACTATGTTTCAGGAATGTCACAAAGGTCTCTGTTGAACAGAGTGTGTGTGATCTAAAGATCAGTGTGTTCAATAATGTGCTTTTTTGTCATTTGTTGTGTATCTTTGGATTATGTTGTGTTGTAAATAAATCTAAACAATCAAAAAGCCATTCTTTTTTAAGGCTCTCCTCATTCTTTGTGCAAGGCTCCTAATGATAGGGCCTGATAGCACCTTAATAGGGCCATTATGGGAGGGGTCTTTGTCTTCCTCAGGTGTGAAAAGCATACATAATAATGAGAGATTCACGGTGGTTTACGCTTTCTCGCATAAAGCTTTCTTACCCAAAACACGTCATACACATTCTAAAAGACTTTATTGTCTTATCTGAATGAGTAGTCAGGATGATTTTCACATAGTTTTGAAGCAAATATTCTAGGCTACGTGATACAATTTTCAAAAGTCTTGTGAAGAAATAATTAGTAAGGGTTTTATGATCTTATTTCAGTGATATTTGTTTTTTGTTTTTTCACAAACCACGCATAAACGTCATTATCTCAAAACTAAAAACTTTTACATACATGCTGCTGACATATTACTGTAGCAGAGTTTGTGCTGAATACAGTGTAATCAGACTTTAGCCATGAAAATGTCACAAGTATCAGAAATAAACACAAATGTCAGAGCATGTAAGAACACCTCCAGGACCCAGAAAACACATCAGATCCCAGAGGGTTAAAGTGAATGAGATCGCCTTGACAGCCGACTTACTGTAGTTTCACATCTATTGTATAACTTGTTCTCTCCCACCAGACTTGTGTGTCTAGGTGAGGTAAAGGCAGTGGACCGAAGCATTGTGAGGCAAGGGAGGGGGGACTTAAAATGTTTGTATTGTTTTACTATGTACACAATTATTTTAAGTATATATCATTATATTATTTACAATACATAACCCCCCCCCGGGGGATTTTCTCACTCATCTACAAAATACTCACTCAGTAATGAAGTATCAAGATAGTTGTATAATTTTGAGCATATATATTTTTTCTGTGGAGTAGTTGGTTTAGCTTGCTACAGACATTTCCTTCTCCACCATTTATCTCTACTCCATCTATATGAATACCCTAAAAATATACTTCAAATTTATTTTATTAAAGTCCCCCTGTGGTGAAAATCCAGCGTTTAATGTTGTTTATGTGTCTATGTGGTGTTTTTAATACGCTTTAAGACACACCGTGTGTAAGTTCATTAATCGACAGCATTGCTGAGTATTTTCTGCTTAAAACTGCAGTGAACCAAAGACAGTCTCAAACACACGGTGTGAAATCGCTGGTGTTTCTGACGTCACAAACGACCTTGTAACCAATCAGATCAACGTGTGATCGTCAACCAGTGGATCTCTGAGCTGAGTGAGAGAGTGGAGGCGGGGCTCATTTGAGCCACGCATACTAAATGAGGCAAGGGTGTCAAGTTACATTCAAGATATTTTAAGACATTAATTTAAATTTAAATGTCATTTTGGTGATCAAAGATGAGTTTTAATGGATACAATTATTGACTTCAGGGGGACTTTAATAAATTTAAGTTGAAGTGTATTTACCAAGTGTAGCCTACTTTATGTAGTAAGTACACTAAAATCAACATACTAGTATACTTCTAAGTGTACCATTTCAATACTATTTTTGACTAAATTGGCCCACTTTTTTGTTTATTAAAGTATACTTTTAAGGGTTCTTTAAGTGTAACAGTAGTACACTTTTTCTATACTCTGAACTGTACAATTGAACTTATAATGTTAGTTTATCTATATCTCGCCCACTTTTTACATTATGGAAGTACACTTTGAAGTATTCTCCTAGCAAACTACTAGTTTAACAGTTTTTATACAGTTGTCTTTAAGTCTAATTAACATCATACTTGCAGTAAACTATTTAAAGTTATTTTTGCCCTTTAAGGGCCAGATTTACTAGGGCAAATTAGCGTGAGACCACAATCCCATAAATTTTGGGTTTGAAAGAGAAACTCCTACAAATGCACATGCAATAAGGTCAGCCGCGAAAATAATCGCTAATTTTTCGCTGCATGTCGTTAGTAAATCCTGACAGTAGTTTTTTAAAGCTAAAAGTTTGGGCTGGTGCATGTTGTTCGTAAATCTGGCTCCATACTACTAGGTTCCCTATGGATTTATGCCAATGATTTATGTATTGGACAAAGAGACTTGCACCATTTGCTATTTGACTTGATGTTTGTGATGAGATTTAAAGTGACTCATTCTGGTAATGGCTTATAATCCAAGCCAGTATGAATCAAGTCTGATACAATACTCTCACACCTTGGAAGAACTGTCAGAATCAATCAAATGTTTATCTGTTTCTGTGTGGGTTAATAGCATTCTATATAAAAAAGATCAGGTTTATTTTCATTCATGTTATATTTACTCATATTTTTACATTTTTCTACTTTCAATATTAAATTAAAACGGATGATACACAAACTGCATTGCAGTGAATATCCTTTTGGAACCTTTATTTTTAAGAGTGTGAGTACCAGTATAGGTCAAATGTACTTATACGTTTCTGTATCCTTCTCAGTATAATTTTGTTGAGTATATCTTTGATAAGTACAGAAAAAGTAGAGAAAATTGAGGAGTTGGCCATATAAGTGTGCTTTAATGGGGTGGATGTGGACTAATCTCTGGCTTCGGGATCTTTCCAGCCTGAGAGATGAAATGTCTCTCTTTCACGCTCACATCTCCTAATCTCAAATATTCATTCATTTCTTTCTTTTTACCTCCAGGGACGAATCTCATTAAGGCTATACCTCTCTCTGTCACTCCAGCATTATAATGTTTAGTGGAAAGCTTAGATTCTTAAGCGCTCTTAGTAAATCTGTTCTTTCATTGCAACAGATTTTCAACTTATGCCATTCATTGAACCGATATAATCTGTCCAGTCGCTCAAACACACAGAGCATTGTTTTCAAAGTATTTACCCCAGACAGCAACATAGTGTCGGTCCAGATCTGGCCCACATCTGGGACATGTGGATTCAACGCGTACCAGATGTGGGCCAGATCCGGGCTGACACGATGTTGCTGTCTGGGACACTATTATGGGGAATTAATCTATGACTGGCATAAACATCAACAAGCTGAGTCCATGGAAACATGAAGAAGAAAAAAAGAGAGACGGCGGTCATCGGTGGAGGTTTTGGACAGACAAACAGGGATCCTTATTATGAAGCTACTGTAAACCAGGGCAGTTTTGAAAATGTTGTTCCTAACAAATCTGGAAACTGGAAATAACTGCTAACTCTCACTGATAGCCCAATGAATTCTCCTGACATATAATCCAAGGCTAATCCTTATTTTACGAAAATGGGTGAATAACTCACAAAGATTGCACTTATTAGAGGTGCACTACTTTCTGACGATGACTTTGATGATGTGTAGGATAACTAGTAGTGGGTTAACAGATCGTTCAATAGTGAGAGATACTGAATGTTCATTTACATCATGTGTGCAGCCCAGAGGTAAATCTAAGCGTCTCTCCAAGGCATTTCCCAGTCCAGGAGGGAAGAGCTACGATAACTGGCATTGACACTGTGTCCACTCCTGTTAGACGAGAGACGAGAGGCAGTGTCAAACTCTATACACTCAACATTTCCACTTTCTGCAGCGCTACTAAAACACTTCCAGGGACTCTTAATTAACCACAGACTCTGTGTAACTCTATGTTACATTTCGCAGCGCATTAAAGCTGCAGTCCGTAGCTTTTTTTGGGTTAAAAATGATCCAAAAACCAATTTGAGAAAATACATAACCAGCCATTGTTCAAAACTCTCTGCTTGCCGTAGCGCGATTCAAAACGGTAAGCTTGTAATAATGTTTTTAACTCCAGTGGTAGTGGTGGATTAGAAGAGTCTCGGCTAGTAGGCTATATTGCGTGTGAGGATGTTGGAGGTGGAGATTTATAGCCTTTTCTCACAGATATAATTGATATAATTAAACTTATCAATTTAATGGCAGATTCAGAAAGTTTAGACGACAATCACCAGTGACAACAGATTCACCCGCTGTAAAAAGACTTCGTTCGGACTTCGGAGCGGCTACAGAAAAAAAGAGAATGCAACCGGACACATGCAAAAACAAGGATAATATCGGAAAGACATTACATTTGAGATTACAATTTGAGAACAAAGTATAATTTGCACGATTTTGCGTGATGATTAGCGATTTTTAGATTTAATCAGCCCGATTTACTGCAATGTCAGAACCAGAACAAAATTGGATGTTACTTACTTATTTTCCGGTGAAAATTATGTTGGTCATACTTCCAAAAAGAATAATCTGTGATTCTGAATGCCAGTATCGACACCGGCGGGGTGACTGACAGACACACACTCTCCTCAAACACTGTGTTCATCCGTGCTGTGCCGTGTCAAACTACAACTCACGTAGAGTTAATAATTCCGCGAATGACTGCAATTGCAGATTTTGAACAGAGATGGCGACAAAGAGGGAAAACTGCAGACTGCAGCTTTAATGACTGAAATGTTTTTTTTTTTCTACTGGTCTTCCATGGCACAGTCTTTAACGTTTTAAAACCATCAGAAATGGTTAGACAAGTTTTTTTCCCAGTGCACAAGAAGCCACAAGAGCAAAATTTACTCAGCACTCAACGCTATCACAAATGTACAAGTAAAACGTCTTAAAGTCCCCCTGTTGTCAATAATTGTATCCCTTAAAACTCATCTTTGATCACCAACATGACATATTTAAACATTTTTTTCCTTGGAAAAAAAATTGTGCCTTAAAATATCTTGAATGTAACTCGACACCCTTGCCACATTTAGTATGCGTGGTTCTTTAAATATGCAAATGATCCCCGCCTCCACTCGCTCACTCAGCTCAGAGATCCACTGGTTGACGATCACACGTTGATCTGATTGGTTACAGGGTCGTTTGTGACGTCAGAAACACCAGCGATTTCAAACCGTGTGTTTGAGACTGTCTTTGGTTCACTGCAGTTTTAAGCTGGAAATACTCAGCAATGCTGTCGACTTATGAACTTACACACGGTGTGTCTTAAAGCGTATTAAAAACACCACATAGACACATAAACAACATTAAACGCTGGATTTACACCACAGGGGGACTTTAAAAAACAATCTTACACAGCCATATAATCTTTGCAAGTGTAGGTAGACTGGTTTTCCCTGGTGAATCCTGGATTCAGGGCACTGTTGAGACTGTGTCCACTAGCATAAACTGAACTAATTCCACACCACGTAACCAATAACTGGTAACCAATAACTACGTAACCACGTAAGTATTTTCTTTAATGAACTCAGAGGGTTAATGTCATGGTAAGTTGCTTTACACCCTCTTTAATTAAGGTTTGTTGCCTGGGAAAAACATGAGCTGAACCCCTGAGCAAGACATGCAAGCACTAAAAGTGAAGCCAACGCATTTGCCAGCGCCCCCTGGTGGCTGGCTGCAGTATAAGCCATAAACCCCGCCCTCTCCATGTAATCAAATGGGACGACAAACCTAAAATCCCAGTTACACTTTTTTGTGATATGGTATGGTTGTTTTAGGTAGTTTTCATTGCTGATGTATGTTCAAGTGTTCTTTTTTACAATAAGTTTGGTGTCAGTTAGTTATTTGTTGCTATATAAAACGGGGTGTGACATCATGATTGACAGCTGTGCTAGCGAATGAGTCTGCAGGAGTGTTTAGATCCGATTCCAAACCGAATCAAACATAGGAGGGTTTATGCGGGTATGAGATTGGGTTGCCATTGAAAAAGCTGGCATCTCTGGATTTCCTAGTAGATTGCCATAGTGAGGACAGCTAGAGCTCTTGCCTCCAGTCTTGTTGTGCTTAATTGCTGATTTCTCTTTCTTTGCTCCAGGGAATGTGTCCCATAGGGCCAGATACTTACAAGCACCGCCATGAGACCCTGTGCCATCCGGACACCATTTGCCACCCATCTGTCTGCTCAACCACACCCATAGTGACGATCCCAGTCCTCTAAACCATTCCAGAAACCCATCTGACTCAACAGTGCTGTCTTTTCATTACTTGTATAAATTGCACCTTAAAAAACACGGGTTAAAACCAACCCAATTTGGATTGTTTTCAAACCAAGGGCTGGGTAAATATAGGAGAGAACACGTTGGGTCAATTTTACCCAGCAAATTGGGTTGTTTACTTAACCCAGAATAATAGGTTGATTTAAACCAGCATAGTGGATACATTTTTACTATAATACTAGCTTCTGTTTAGATTGAAAAAATCGACGCGACACTTGTTTGGGTGACTCGCATCGCACCCCTGTATGTTACTTTGCATACGATTAAACGATATACAGCACAATAACGAATTTATAGATCAAATAAAATGTACACAAATCAGAATTTTACCAAAGACATGCACCATTTTGACCATTCTGCACTGCTCTCTCCTGAAGAGGCCGCAAAAAGCCAGTGATAAATAACTCAACCCCTGGGTTGTTATATCTGACCCAGGAGCTGGGTAACACAAAAACTACACAAATACTGAAAAAATAACCCAAAAAATGACCCAAAAGACTCAACTCAGGATTTGGGTAGAAAAAATAACCCAAGATTTTTTAGTGTAGACTCCATTAAAGATACTCTATCCTTTGAGCAGTTAGTCCACCTGACGGGCACTGGTCTACTTCTCTGGGCATTTGAGGGTTTGGGAAAACTTGAGGGAAAAGGTTTTGCAATAAAAGTCTAGCTGACGGCTGGAGGTCCGGACTCCATCGCAGCTTTCATTGGCCATTTGACTGGCATGTAGAGCAACCAATCACAGTTTGTTTTGTTCAGTGTCATGTTTAGGGGTGTGGAAATGTAAAGTCAGTGTACCTAAGATAAGAACTCTTGGACATATTTTAAAGAGTCTAAGCTGTGAACTTTACATTCGTAAGTTGATGCTGATACGTGCTCATTGTCACAGTTGTAAACACGACGGCTTTGTTTTCCATGAGGGGGTTTGGCATCACGCATGGTCTGTTTCCGATTGGAGTCACGCACGTCTCCACGGAAATCCTGGAGAATTCAACCAATCAGATGACGACTTCGAATCCTGAGGTGTTCCCTGTTTTGTGCACTTTATGTTCAGTAAAGTAGATCTTCAAATAGTTATATGAGAATATTGAATGATAAATAAATAAATAAAATCATTATTTGTCTTTTCAAGAATTTGAGCTGCATTTCCAATTGAGTCTTAAAGGTTTTTAAATACATTGCTGGCGACACACTCAGATGAAAAAGCTGTGACTGGGGCAGTCCCTTTTCTAAACGTGCACCTTTGTGCCTAATTTACCCCTAAAAGGTGAATATTAGTACCTTTTAAAAGGCTATAGCCCCAGTGTCTGAGAATATTGAGATGCATTATCATATAGGGCTACAAAAAGTGTCAGGCATAAAAACAATTGTGTTCAAGATGCCCACAAAACAGACACATAAAACCTTTCCTGAACGGCATGGAGCCATGATGATACGAGCAGACGTAGGAGAGAACTGGGATAATGGTGGGTGATTCTTGGCAGTGTTAATTGGCCGGCTGTGTTTCCCGCAGGAGCTGTGTGTGTGTGTGTGTGTGTGTGGGTTAGGAAGATATAAATAGCGTCTCCAGATTAGCTGAGCATCTGAGAAGCAGACAGGAGATCGGAAAATCCCGGATTCTGTGCCAGTTTGACTCCCGGGATCCCCAGTCCACACAAACCCAGATCAAAACACAATAATCACGTCAGCGGGAAATCTCCTCCGCTTTACAGGAACACTTTATAACACTCTTCCTTCATTAATCAATAACTACACAGGAACAAATGAGTAACGCACTATTAACACTCTAGTAACTACAATTAACTAACAAGAAACTCTGATTAATGAATTAGTAAGTAATAGCGCTCAGTCGAATGTGGAAGTTCACTATTAGATAATCAATAACTACTACTTTCTGCATACCTCTCAGAGAACTACTATATACAGGTTCATAATTAACATGAATAATGCATAATGTATAATATAAGGTAATGGTAACTCATTAGTAATGACTCAAATGTTACTACATCCCTCTAAAGGAACTATTAATTATTTAGATCAGTATCTAAAGTGAAAAACATGATACTCCCTAAAATTGACTGAAGTCATTGTAAGCTTTTGAGGTTTTTGTAAGATTTTGAATAGTAATTCCTTCCGATGGATTTGGTAACACTTCAGTCATTACTAGTGTACTAACAAAATTATTAAAAAAATTATTATTTAATTATATATACAGCCACAGGTTTACTTTACTATGCAAAAATGCACAGAAAAAATAAAATCTGACAGGAAAAAGCAAACATTGCCTACAACACAATTAGTTATTAATATTCTGTCGGTTCTCCCTTGTTTTTGCACGTGTTCATCATTTCTTTGTATGACAGTCTGGGCAAAAATGATGTCGCACAATTTGTTATTTAGTTATTATCACAAATAATACAATCGACTGCAGTTTTCCTGGGCCGGACGTTGCTTTTGACCCTACTGTATAAGTGTGTTTTGAGCACCCATGCATTTTTCTAAGTGTGGAGAGACACTGAAACATACATCGCTAATGTACTGACGGCATCTACAAAAATCAAGCTTTTAACGAAAGTCTTTGTCAAAGTTTGACTTGCTGAACATTGTAACCTTGCAAATCTTCAGTTCTGAATAGTCGTCAGGATCATAAATCTCTAAAGCTGTATTTTTTTACGGTAAGTTTTTAATTTAAGATCTTGTAAGTCTGCTGTTTATTGTGTCTATGCAAAACTGCATGTGTACATTTCTCATATTAATGTCCAAAATTGCCAGCTCTCATTTTAAGGTCAGCATCCTCATAAATAAATAAAGCTCAGACACTCAAGACAACATTCAGACTGTATGACGTGCCCCAGTCATGCTTTAATAACACACACACACACACACACACACACACACACACACACACACACACACACACACACACACACACACACACACACGTGCAAGACTGGCACACTGGGCACAGTTGCTAAGGAGACCCATGGGAAAGGGAGGGATCTTGTTGCCATAGCAGCCTTTTCCCTCCCATCCCTATGGAAGTGGGGGGTTTCGGTGGGATTTACTCGTGCATGATGGGAGAAAGCAAACGATACAGGTTGCTTGACTTGACTTTAACAAAGACTAATAATGCTAACCGTTGCCCTGGATTACATGCAAACCAATGACCCTGCAATGCAACACACAGACTTTACTAACACTACACCAGTCATCGATGTTTCTGACTCGGAGTATTCCAGTTGTTCCAGTTGTCTTCGACCGAGATGACAACACTTTCTCTGAGTTACAAGATATATTTCCTCGAATCCGCAGTAAAGATGCTTTCCTTGAGCACAGGTGTATGTCTTTACATGCCGGACTTAATTGGGGCAGAAGCTGACTTTACTCTGGTAAAGGAGACAGGTTTACATGAGCACATGCACGGCTCAGTAATCATAATCGGGTTAAGAACTTGCCCTCAAAATGTGTTACAAGCAGTTTACACAAACAATCAATGATTCATTTATGAGCAAAACACTAGCTCTCAATTACTGAGCCATTTACCCCAAAATAAAGTGATCGTAAAGTATTTTAAGGCATCATGGGAACTATCCCTACGGTGGCCCAGTAGAGCACAACACAACACAACTTAAAAAGCAAACATAAGTTCACAACTTATACTAGGACCGTTGCATTTCACTCATGCTACCATTAGGAGATATCATTAGGAAACATGGAGTTAGCTTTCACTGTTATGCCGATGATACTCAGCTGTATATTTCTTCAAAACCCAACGAAATTTACCAATTCACAAAATTAACGGAATGCATAGCTGATATAAAAAATTGGATGACTAGTAATTTCCTACTTCTAAATTCTGAAAAGACAGAGATTCTAATTATTGGACAAAAAACTTCCACACGTAATAACCCAGAATACTGTCTAACACTTGATGGCTGCTCTGTCAAGTCTTCGTCGTCGGTTAGGAACCTGGGTGTGTGTGTGTGTGTGTGTGTGTGCTCTTTGATAGCAATCTTTCTTTTGAAAGCCACGTGTCTAGTATCTGTAAAACTGCATTTTTCCATCTTAAAAATATATCTAAAATACGCCATATGCTCTCATTGGGAAATGCGGAACAATTAGTCCATGCGTTCATGACCTCAAGGCTAGATTATTGTAATGCTCTACTGGGTGGTTGCCCTGCACGCTTAATAAATAAACTACAGCTAGTTCAAAACGCCGCAGCTCGAGTTCTTACCAGAACCAGGAAGTATGACCATATTAGCCCGGTTCTGTCAACGAAATCAAGCCACAACACAATGGAAATAAGCCACAACACACGGAAATGCTCCCGACCACTGTTGGGCTCTCGGAGCTCACGTAAAGTTAGTTTTCCTTTCCACTGTTCTAGAGTCGGCAGTCTTACAAAGATTTCAACACCACAATTAGTTTTAACAGTATGTAAGCATTGTATATCAACATGAAATATTAATTCAAAACCACCTACGTGCATTATAGCGGCGTATTTATACATTTTTGCGGATCCGGAAAAACGTCTCCGTTTTAAGCATATCGTTGTCTTGAAAACGTACCCTCAATGCACCGGGTGAACGAACTGAATGACGAACAGGTGACAACTATTAATCAACAACCATGGTAACAAACGAAGAGCGGGAAACTGGATCAAAGGAAAACAGGGGCCCGTTTCAATAAGGAGGTTCAACCAACTCTGAGTTAAAACTTGAACCCTAAGTTGACTTAAGGCGGGCGTACACGGTGCGATTTTTTGCTGTTTTACGAGCTCGCAGATGATTTTTTTCACTCGGGAGAAATCGCGTGTAAATCAGTTATGCTCGCATTTCGCGGCTCGTATCGTGTGCGAGGAAGATACGAGCCGAGCCAAGCACCTCTCGACCTCCCGATAATTTTTAAGCATGTCGAAAAAGTTCGGGAGCTGTCGGCTTGCATTCGTGAGGTGTGTGCGGTTGAATGAGCCGATTTGTCGATCTATCTGAATTTGACCAATCAGGAGCTCTGGAAATCCACAGAAGAAACACGAAAATGGTGTGGACTACTAGAAACACTGCTTCAATTAATGTTTTTATGATGACTTTGTGAAAGGTTAACTAAACAGCATCTGCCGTGTTCCTGCTGGCCAGTATTTGGCATATTTCATTCTGTAACATACAGATCTGTATTATGCTATTGTTTTTGATAGTGTTATACATTTCTTACATATTCTTACACGTCACGATGATCATTGCGTTTGTATCTTCCTAACAGCAATTACAGTTTGTCTACAGCCTAATCTTTTTTTTATTAATGCCGACAGAACAATGTTGCCAGATATTGCTACGAAAAACAAGCAAAAACAAACAAAAACAAAGAAAAGATAAAAATCTGAAATAAGTTCAAAGCTTGTGTTTTGGAAATAAGATTAATATATCACGAACCACTTTAATAACTTCCTAAACTGTGACATTAATCCAAAACACAAGTCCAGAATACTACTGTCACCTTTCCATTATGTGGATCTGGCAACACGGGATCTGGCACCCGCGCCCTCACTCACAACGCGCTCAAGCTCACTCAAGCCCCGTTCACTGCGCTAGCTTCTCGCAGCAAAATGAATTGCAAACACTCACATGATGAGGTGGTTTAAACGGCTAATTAATCATTCAGAGAGCTTGACATTTTATTTTTGAATGTGTAGCCTACCGTAACTCATTCACACACACACACATACAAGGGTGACCGGACGTCTGTTTGCCTGTGCTGAAAACGAGCCTATACATGTAGCAAAATAATCACGGCTTGTATCAATATTTTATATGCAGTTATGAGAGAGTTTTTGGCGCGGAACTTCGTGCGATTTCTTCGGAATTCAGCAGGTCGTAAAATCGTGTCGTATATCACTGCCTCCGTACGATTTTCGGATAAACTCACTCGTAAAGTGTGCGTGGACATACGATCTTCCGACCGTCAGACCGTTCGCACCGTGTACGCCCGCCTTAACCCTGAGATGGGAAACTCTGAGTTTTCGGTTACAGAACAGCTGAAATGAGTAAGTTCAATCAACTCTAAGTTGACTGACTCTGAGTTAAGCGCGTGCACCACAACTATAAAAAGCCATTATCAAAGAAGCGCAGATATTATGAGTCACCATGGTAACAGCGCCAGACAAAAAGAGGTCTGCATATTTCTCACCAGCAGTACGCAAAAAAAAATTTTTTAAGTAACACGGCAGCAGCGGCGATCGAGAGAGTTAGTTTGGGAGAAAATAGTTGCTCGAATCAATGCACAAGTTTACATTTTAATTACTGTTATACGGTGTTGGGTGTAATTACCAAGTAATCTAAATACTGTAATTTAGTTAAAGGGATTACTCTTAATTCTTCTGTAATATAAAGAAAAATATGATGTCATTGCATTAAATACTGCATAGACTATAGAACAATTCTGTTTAAAACAATAGTGGATTTAACATAACTTTTTTAAAAGGTATATTTTTAATGTAACCTTCACTCTCTACACACTTCAATTCAAGAATAATTCATGCAATTGTATATTGTTAATTTGAAAGCATTAAAAGTGCAGTTTTTTTTTCTTTTTGTATTGTTCAAGTGGTTGAGGTTGATATGGGATTTAGAAAGTAATTAGTAGTAAGTAGACCAATACTTTCTAGAGATAGTAATTATTACATGAATCTAATTACACTGTTGAAGATGTCATTTGTAGTTAGTAATTAATAACTATTTTAGAGTAACTTACAACTGTTATAATTTCAGAGGTGAAAATGAAAGCTTTAGCATAAGTTCTGCCAGGAAGACTCAATTACTGCGTCACTCGTTATCTTCAAGTTTATCCAATCACGCCCTTATTCTTATCGTATAAAAGATCGGTACTTACACATGTTTGAGTTCACAGATGCCGACGCGACAACAACCTCCACCCTCCCCAACACCACCAGGATGGTCCCGTCTATACTTCCCTGGGTGGTCGGCTGCGCCCCTGCCTTCGTCTTCAGGCAGGAGATGCTGATCCGCTACCCTCGGATTACGATCTATGGGCCTACGCCAAAGAACTTTACAAATAATTGCTTACTGGGCTGCCAATAAATTAATGCTTTGTTACTTAATGTTATCTCCCGAGTCTTTCTGGTAGAACTGGAAGAACAGTGTGTTATTCAACCTAATTTTAATTTTAATGTAGGTGCAATCCTGCAGGCATTAAAAGAACATGGCAGCAGCTGAAAATGAAATATAAAAACATAATTTATTCAGGTAAGGCTTGAGCATATCATGGATGTAGGGTACCTGACTTTACAAACATTTGACATATTAAATAACTAAATAGCATCCAGTGTTTAGCAGTGCAAAAGCATTTTTGACATAGGTCTAATTAACACAATTAAATGTTCATTCTCATTTGACTTCTACTCAGCCAACAGAAAGGAAGAGATGGAGATGAAGATGCAGAGGAGATGGAGATGGAGATGCAGAGAAGATGGAGATGCAGAGGAGATGGAGATGCAGAGGAAATGCAGAGAAGATGGAGATGCAGAGGAGATGGAGATGGAGAGGAGATGGAGAGGAGATGGAGATGCAGAGGAGATGGAGAGGAGATGGAGATGGAGAGGAGATGGAGATGCAGAGGAGATGAAGATGGAGATGCAGAGGAGATGGAGAGGAGATGGAGATGGAGATGCAGAGGAGATGGAGAGGAGATGGAGATGGAGAGGAGATGGAGATGCAGAGGAGATGAAGATGGAGATGGAGATGGAGATGGAGATGCAGAGGAGATGAAGATGGAGATGGAGATGGAGATGGAGATGGAGATGGAGAGGAGATGGAGATGCAGAGGAGATGAAGATGGAGATGGAGATGGAGATGGAGATGGAGATGGAGATGCAGAGGAGATGAAGATGGAGATGGAGAGAGAGATGGAGATGGAGATGGAGATGGAGATGGAGATGGAGAGGAGATGGAGATGCAGAGGAGATGGAGATGGAGATGGAGATGCAGAGGAGATGGAGATGCAGAGGAGATGCAGAGAAGATGGAGATGCAGAGAAGATGGAGATGCAGAGGAGATGCAGAGAAGATGGAGATGCAGAGGAGATGGAGATGCAGAGGAGATGGAGATGGAGAGGAGATGGAGATGCAGAGGAGATGAAGATGCAGAGGAGATGGGGAGGAGATGGAGATGCAGAGGAGATGGAGATGAAGATGCAGAGGAGATGGAGATGCAGAGGAGATGGAGATGCAGAGAAGATGGAGAGAGAGATGGAGATGGAGAGGAGATGGAGATGGAGAGGCAGAGAAGATGGAGATGCAGAGGAGATGGAGATGGAGATGGAGATGGAGATCCAGAGGAGATGGAGAGGAGATGGAGAGGAGATGGAGATGGAGATGCAGAGGAGATGGAGAGGAGATGGAGATGGAGATGGAGATGCAGAGGAGATGGAGATGCAGAGGAGATGGAGATGGAGATGCAGAGGAGATAGAGAGGAGATGGAGAGGAGATGGAGATGCAGAGGAGATGGAGAGGAGATGGAGATGCAGAGGAGATGGAGATGAAGATGCAGAGGAGATGGAGATGCAGAGGAGATGGAGATGCAGAGAAGATGGAGAGAGAGATGGAGATGGAGAGGAGATGGAGATGGAGAGGCAGAGAAGATGGAGATGCAGAGGAGATGGAGATGGAGATGCAGAGGAGATGGAGAGGAGATGGAGAGGAGATGGAGATGGAGATGCAGAGGAGATGGAGAGGAGATGGAGATGGAGAGGAGATGGAGATGGAGATGCAGAGAAGATGGAGAGAGAGATGGAGATGGAGAGGAGATGGAGATGGAGAGGCAGAGAAGATGGAGATGCAGAGGAGATGGAGATGGAGATGGAGATGCAGAGGAGATGGAGAGGAGATGGAGAGGAGATGGAGATGCAGAGGAGATGGAGAGGAGATGGAGATGCAGAGGAGATGGAGATGAAGATGCAGAGGAGATGGAGATGCAGAGGAGATGGAGATGCAGAGAAGATGGAGAGAGAGATGGAGATGGAGAGGAGATGGAGATGGAGAGGCAGAGAAGATGGAGATGCAGAGGAGATGGAGATGCAGAGGAGATGGAGAGGAGATGGAGAGGAGATGGAGATGGAGATGCAGAGGAGATGGAGAGGAGATGGAGATGGAGAGGAGATGGAGATGCAGAGGAGATGGAGAGGATATGGAGATGCAGATGCAGAGGAGATGGAGATGAAGATGCAGAGGAGATGGAGATGCAGAGAAGATGGAGAGAGAGATGGAGATGGAGAGGAGATGGAGATGGAGATGCAGAGGAGATGCAGAGGAGATGGAGATGCAGAGGAGATGCAGAGAAGATGGAGATGCAGAGGAGATGGAGATGGAGATGCAGAGGAGATGGAGATGCAGAGGAGATGAAGATGCAGAGGAGATGGAGAGAGAGATGGGGAGGAGATGGAGATGCAGAGGAGATGGAGATGCAGAGAAGATGGAGATGGAGATGCAGAGGAGATGGAGATGCAGAGGAGATGGAGATGGAGATGCAGAGGAGATGGAGATGCAGAGGAGATGGAGATGCAGAGGAGATGGAGAGAGAGATGGAGATGGAGATGCAGAGGAGATGGAGATGCAGAGGAGATGGAGATGCAGAGGAGATAGAGATGGAGATGCAGAGGAGATGGAGATGCAGAGGAGATGGAGATGCAGATACAGAGGAGATGGAGATGCAGAGGAGATGGAGAGGAGATGGAGATGCAGAGGAGATGGAGATGCAGAAGAGATGGAGAGGAGATGGAGATGCAGAGGAGATGGAGATGCAGAGGAGATGAAGATGGAGATGCAGAGGAGATGGAGATGGAAATGCAGAGGAGATGGAGATGCAGAGGAAATGCAGATGGAGATGCAGAGGAGATGAAGATGCAGAGGAAATGGAGATGGAGATGCAGAGGAGATGGAGATGGAAATGCAGAGGAGATGGAGATGCAGAGGAGATGGAGATGCAGAGGAGATGGAGATGGGGATGCAGAGGAGATGGAGATGGAGATGCAGAGGAGATGGAGAGGGAGATGGAGATGGAGAGGAGATGGAGATGCAGAGGAGATGGAGATGCAGAGGAGATGGAGATGGAGATGCAGAGGAGATGAAGATGCAGCGGAAATGGAGATGGAGATGCAGAGGAGATGGAGATGGAAATGCAGAGGAGATGGAGATGGAGATGCAGAGGAAATGGAGATGGAGATGCAGAGGAGATGAAGATGCAGAGGAAATGGAGATGGAGATGCAGAGGAGATGGAGATGGAAATGCAGAGGAGATGGAGATGCAGAGGAGATGGAGATGGGGATGCAGAGGAGATGGAGATGGAGATGCAGAGGAGATGGAGATGGAGATGCAGAGGAGATGGAGAGGGAGATGGAGATGGAGAGGAGATGGAGATGCAGAGGAGATGGAGATGCAGAGGAGATGGAGATGGAGATGCAGAGGAGATGGAGATGGAGAGGAGATGGAGATGCAGAGGAGATGGAGATGGAGATGCAGAGGAGATGGAGATGCAGAGGAGATGTAGATGCAGAGGAGATGGAGATGCAGAGGAGATGGAGATGGAGATGCAGAGAAGATGGAGATGCAGAGGAGATGGAGATGGAGATGGAGATGCAGAGGATATGGAGATGGAGATGCAGAGGAGATGGAGATGCAGAGGAGATGGAGATGCAGAGGAGATGGAGTTGGGGATGCAGAGGAGATGGAGATGGAAATGCAGAGGAGATGGAGATGCAGAGGAAATGGAGATGGAGATGCAGAGGAGATGGAGATGGAAATGCAGAGGAGATGGAGATGGAGATGCAGAGGAGATGGAGATGGAGATGCAGAGGAGATGTAGATGCAGAGGAGATGGAGATGCAGAGGAAATGGAGATGGAGATGCAGAGGAGATGGAGATGCAGAGGAGATGGAGATGCAGAGGAGATGGAGATGGGGATGCAGAGGAGATGGAGATGGAGATGCAGAGGAGATGGAGATGCAGAGGAGATGGAGATGCAGAGGAAATGGAGATGGAGATGCAGAGGAGATGGAGATGGAAATGCAGAGGAGATGGAGATGCAGAGGAGATGGAGATGGAGATGCAGAGGAGATGTAGATGCAGAGGAGATGGAGATGCAGAGGAAATGGAGATGGAGATGCAGAGGAGATGGAGATGGAAATGCAGAGGAGATGGAGATGGAGATGCAGAGGAGATGGAGATGCAGAGGAGATGGAGATGCAGAGGAGATGGAGATGGAGATGCAGAGGAGATGGAGAGGGAGATGGAGATGGAGAGGAGATGGAGATGCAGAGGAGATGGAGATGGATATGCAGAGGAGATGGAGATGGAGAGGAGATGGAGATGCAGAGGAGATGGAGATGGAGATGCAGAGGAGATGGAGATGCAGAGGAGATGTAGATGCAGAGGAGATGGAGATGCAGAGGAGATGCAGAGGAGATGGAGATGCAGAGGAGATGGAGATGCAGAGGAGATGGAGATGCAGAGGAGATGGAGATGGAGATGCAGAGGAGATGGAGATGGAGATGCAGAGGAGATGCAGAGGAGATGGAGATGGAGATGCAGAGGAGATGGAGATGCAGAGGAGATGAAGATGCAGAGGAGATGGAGAGAGAGATGGAGATGCAGAGGAGATGGAGATGCAGAGGAGATGGAGATGCAGAGAAGATGCAGAGAAGATGGAGAGAGAGATGGAGATGGAGAGGAGATAAAGATGCAGAGGAGATGGAGATGCAGAGGAGATGGAGATGGAGATGGAGATGCAGAGGAGATGGAGATGCAGAGGAGATGGAGATGGAGATGGAGATGCAGAGGAGATGGAGATGCAGAGGAGATGAAGATGCAGAGGAGATGGAGAGAGAGATGGAGATGCAGAGGAGATGGAGATGCAGAGGAGATGGAGATGCAGAGGAGATGGAGATGGAGATGCAGAGGAGATGGAGATGCAGAGGAGATGAAGATGCAGAGGAGATGGAGAGAGAGATGGAGATGCAGAGGAGATGGAGATGGAGATGCAGAGGAGATGGAGATGCAGAGGAGATGGAGATGGAGATGCAGAGGAGATGGAGATGCAGAGGAGATGGAGATGCAGAGAAGATGGAGAGAGAGATGGAGATGGAGAGGAGATGGAGATGCAGAGGAGATGGAGAGAGAGAGGAGATGGAGAGAGAGAGGAGATGGAGATGGAGATGCAGAGGAGATGGAGATGCAGAGGAGATGGAGAGGAGATGGAGATGCAGAGGAGATGGAGATGCAGAGGAGATGAAGATGCAGAGGAGATGGAGATGGAGATGGAGAGGAGATGGAGATGCAGAGGAGATGGAGATGCAGAGGAGATGGAGATGGAGATGCAGAGGAGATGGAGATGCAGAGGAGATGGAGATGCAGAGGAGATGAAGATGCAGAGGAGATGGAGAGGAGATGGAGATGCAGAGGAGATGGAGATGCAGAGGAGATGAAGATGCAGAGGAGATGGAGATGGAGAGGAGATGGAGAGGAGATGGAGATGGAGATGCAGAGGAGATGGAGATGCAGAGGAGATGGAGATGCAGAGGAGATGAAGATGCAGAGGAGATGAAGATGGAGAGGAGATGGAGAGGAGATGGAGATGCAGAGGAGATGGAGATGCAGAGGAGATGAAGATGGAGAGGAGATGGAGAGGAGATGGAGATGCAGAGGAGATGGAGATGCAGAGGAGATGAATATGGAGAGGAGATGGAGAGGAGATGGACATGCAGAGGAGATGGAGATGCAGAGGAGATGGAGATGCAGAGTAGATGAAGACGGAGAGGAGATGGAGAGGAGATGGAGATGCAGAGGAGATGGAGATGCAGAGGAGATGGAGATGCAGAGGAGATGAAGATGGCCCTGAGCCTGAATGCTGGAAGGCCAATGGCTGAGGGAATTCTTGGAGGGACTTCATCAGAGCCAGTCACTCCCGAAGATTCAAGTGCTTTCATAAAATGTATAAAAGGGTCTACATATGTGTTATTTTTTATATAGGCTGTTTTTGATATTCCCATATATTTTACTTTGGGTTGTGTTTTTTGTTGCTCCCAACCGATTCTGATGGTAATATCCGTCTTTTGGAGCCTCATGTCCCAACAGAACCCCAGACAGTTGTAAGCTTACTCAATACACCAGAAATTATGACAAATAGTATTATAAAATGTGCTCAATCAAATGCTCATCTTCACAGGACGATGGGGATGAAGAAACAGTTTCTGCTGCCACAGACAGGCCTACTAGGAAATGTTAATATTGTCTACACATCAAACAAATCTACACATTCAAATTTCTTCACATTATTTATGTAGAGTAGTCTATAGAATCTAAGTTTATTTCTAACTATAAACGGATATTCTTATCTCTCCCCCTGTCCCTAAAGTGTGGAAGAACAGCAGGAGGAAGGTCCATCAACTTCTGGTGCACAGATAAACACAGTTCAGTGATTTTCAGTGAATGCCACAGTTTAATTCTGTAGAATGTGTTTAGAACTACATGATGTGACTCTAATCTACTGTATTTTCATTTGCCAGTTAAGAAGTTATATTGACTTCATCTTATTAAAAAAATTGGAGAAAAAAACACAGCAATGAATAAATGTACCGAAAGAATGAATGAGGTGTTTAAACACCGCTTCCTCTTTAAAAAAGGGGAGGAGACCGAAATAAACTCTGGGTTTACAGAAGTAACCCTGCTCCCGACCAGGTTAGGTTCACAGAGTAAGTTACCATGGTAACTGACTCTGAGTATAAGTGACCTCTCTTTCAGAAACGGGCTTGACTTACCCTGCTTTCTCAGGTTTGACTTACCTCCCATTCTGAAACAGAAAACCCAGAATTTCCTCATTTCAGGGTTAACATACTCAGAGTTTTCACTTAACCTCCTTTCTGAAACAGGCCCCAGGTCACTGAGAAAAAGCCCATGAAAACGAAAACAAAAAAGACTGTCCGTGACAACCAGCCACATATTTATGAAAAGTTCAGTCCTGTAGATTCCCCACAACACAAATACACCTATGGGTTATGAGTGACAACAGGAACCACAAGTGTTGCTATGATGTCTGAGGTGGAGGAATCATGTGAAGCAAAAAATGCTTTTTTTACTTAGTATTTTTGTCTGGCTTCCAGTCCAAATATCTAAAAATTCTTGAAACAAGAAGCATTTACTAGATAAGTGAAATAAAATAAATACGATAATATTTTAAAAAAGAAAAAGAAAATAGGAGGAGGGGGGCGCTGGTGCAAGAGCACACAGTCTTTTGACCGTGCACATGGAGCTAGCGTGGCATGGTGCAACAAACCTGCAAGCGGCCTAAAAGTTGTTTGTTTTGTTTTATGTTACAATGCATCTTTATTTTTCATTTAATAAACTTCAGTTATTTGTTTGGAACGTCAACACGCCTCTCTGGATCTATTTGTAACGATCACCAGCTGGAGTGCCCTCGAGAGCCACCAGAGGGCGCTCCACAATAGACTATGATCTCTTCCTCACAAACTACATTTCCCATACTCACTGCCTGGACTCATCATCACTGATCACATTCACCTGTACCTCATTGTCACTGATTGTATTCACCTGTGTCTTGTCATCCTGCTAGTCTCAGTCTATTTATACCATGTTCATTCATTCACTCACTGCGAAGTATTGTTGTACTGTGTGTCTGCATTTCTGAGCGGTTTCCCGTGTTTGTTTTCTGTTTTTGACTTTGGATTGTTCTTGGACTCTGATTATTGCTGCCTGCCCTGACCTCTGCCTGTTTCTTGGATTCTCTCTGTCTTTTGTCCATTGTCCTGTTTGCTGATACTTGACCCTGCCTGTACGACTATTCTATAATAAAGCTGCATTTGGATCTTCACCTCCAAGTCTCGGAGCAGTTCATGACAGAAGACTTCGCCACACCCAGATCCAGCAGCACAGATCTCACCTGATCTTCCCAGCATGAGCCGGGAGTTCGCCGGTCAGATCGCGGCCTTGGCCCTGGATAGCCGTGACCTGTTCCAGTATACCTGGGGGTTTGCCCCTCTCGCTGCCTCCTGCTCTCTCGGTGATGAGGCGATTAAGCTGTGTTACCGGCTAGGGGCTAAGGAGGTCGACCCGAGGGAGCTCCCCGATCTCTCGGGTCTGAATTGGAGAGAGGCACTCGGCTGATGTCTGGAGAGCTTCCTTCCGCGGTACGCCAGGTCACCTTCACCTGATCTCCACGTCCAGCCAGAGACGGCCGAGCAAGAGGCTGCTGTTCACGTCACGCCTGCCGAGCAAGAGGCTGCTGTTCACGTCACGCCTGCCGAGCAAGAGGCTGCTGTTCACGTCACGCCTGCCGAGCAAGAGGCTGCTGTTCACGTCACGCCTGCCGAGCAAGAGGCTGCTGTTCACGTCACGCCTGCCGAGCAAGAGGCTGCTGTTCACGTCACGCCTGCCGAGCAAGAGGCTGCTGTTCACGTCACGCCTGCCGAGCAAGAGGCTGCTGTTCACGTCACGCCTGCCGAGCAAGAGGCTGCTGTTCACGTCACGCCTGCCGAGCAAGAGGCTGCTGTTCACGTCACGCCTGCCGATCCAGAGACTGAGCTTCACGTCACGCCTGCCGATCCAGAGACTGAGCTTCACGTCACGCCTGCCGATCCAGAGACTGAGCTTCACGTCACGCCTGCCGATCCAGAGACTGAGCTTCACGTCACTTCTGCCGATCCAGAGACTGAGCTTCACGTCACTTCTGCCGATCCAGAGACTGAGCTTCACGTCACTTCTGCCGAGCCTGATCCTGAGCTTCACGTCACTTCTTCTGATCCTGAGCCTGATCCTCTTCCTCTTTCTGAGCCTGTGTCTTCAGACAAGATGGCCGCCTCCATGCCACCACCCACCTGGACAGTTTTGGAGCGTCTGGAAGCCGCTCATTGGGGGGGGGCTATGTAACGATCACCAGCTGGAGTGCCCTCGAGAGCCACCAGAGGGCGCTCCACAATAGACTATGATCTCTTCCTCACAAACTACATTTCTCATACTCACTGCCTGGACTCATCATCACTGATCACATTCACCTGTACCTCATTGTCACTGATTGTATTCACCTGTGTCTTGTCATCCTGCTAGTCTCAGTCTATTTATACCATGTTCATTCACTCACTGTGAAGTCTTGTTGTACTGTGTGTCTGCATTTCTGAGCGTTTTCCCGTGTTTGTTTTCTGTTTTTGACTTTGGATTGTTCTTGGACTCTGATTATTGCTGCCTGCCCTGACCTCTGCCTGTTTCTTGGATTCTCTGTCTTTTCTCCATTGTCCTGTTTGCTGATACTTGACCCTGCCTGTACGACTATTCTATAATAAAGCTGCATTTGGATCTTCACCTCCAAGTCTCGGAGCAGTTCATGACACTATTCATGGTACTTTGCACGTGTCAGAATCATAGCATGAGCATCTCCCACAGTGGACAAGAAACTTGTTTTCACCACTACATCATATCTTGCTTTCTGAATAAGAATAAATAAATAATAAATTAAGTGACTTTTGCTTAAAACTAGCATAATTATCTGCCAATGGGGTGAGAAAAATAATCTTAATTCAAATGGAAAACAAGATCATTTTCCTTACCACAATGGCAGATACTTATGATTGTTTTAAGCAAAAACTCACTTCATTTTTATTTGTCTTTTCAGAAAACAAGACAATATTTTATACTTATCTAGTAAATGCTTCTTGATTTAAGAATTTTTAGATATTTGGATTGGAAACAAGGCAAGTAATATAAGCATCTAAGTAAGAAAAGCAGTGTACCTCACAATTCTGAGAACTAAAGTATAAAAAGTAGAAATTTTGTATTTATTTTGTGTTTATTCTGTGGAAACAAGCTTCTATAGCACATGTCTGATACTTTGCCAGAGTTTATCGAAGACAACATGCGCCTTTCCTGGTGTTAGTGGAAGGAAAACTGGGAAATTACAGACGTCCATCCCACTCACCTTCTTCCCGAAACACAAAAAGCCCACCATTAAGTGGCTTTGAGTTGGAGTCTGATAGTTACTGAGTGAAGAAGGAGGAGTAGAGAGAGCACTGGCAGACGCTTTCAGACACGGAGAAACAAATGATATGCATTCATCTCTGAGACGCTGAAATATTAATGTGCACTTTAGCTGAGTCCAGTGTCTGCGCTAAAAGCTCTCGCAGATCCAGCGTCTGACGCACGTGTGGAGGTCGAGACCTTTAATGGAGTAAAACACACACACACACTAACATCTACAGCACAAGAGCTGTCTGAAATAACCACTTACACACTGCCAAAAATAAATACTAAATAATTATAGTATTAGAAAATCTTAATAACATGGGCTACAATTAAAAGCATTTTGTACAGTATATTGTACTCCTAATGTTCCAAAAAAGAATGTTCAAAATTGTCAGAATGGCAAAAATGGGTCGACTCACGAGTCAACGCTCTATCAAGCCGAACACGAGGGGTCGTATCAATAATTACAAAAATCAATAATTACCCACATTATTATCCTTTAAAGAGCAGCTATTCTGCTGTTCCCATCTGTGTTCAGTGTGTGATGTTGCTGTGTGATCATGAGACAGCTCCAGTTCTTCTCTATATCAGTGTCAGTGTTCCTGAACTCCTGAAACGCCTCCATTGTAGTCTTGAGTTTCTCCCGGGAACGAACACGTCACAATATTCCTCATTATAATAATTAATGCGCAGAATAAAGGGGCGGAGCCTGGTTGAGTTAGTCAGTAGTGTGTAAAACTGGCGGTTATGGAAAGGGGCGGGACATCTCCCAAACACACTCGAAGCGCTCGACCAATCACAACACACTGCTCCAGCCGACCAATCAGAGAACAGTGTGCTTTCAGGAGGAGGGGCTTCATAGAGACAGGAAGTAAACAGAGCGTTACTGACAGACTGGGAAGAGAGGAGCCGAAACAATGGAGAATATGAGGAGAATAATCAACATTCAAGCGGGATTCTCATCACGGCTGAATAATCAACGAGAACGGTTTGGCCACACGGTGAAATAATGGCTGTAGTTTGTGTCCAGTAAGCCAGACTTTTGACAATCACACACAGTAAAGTGTGTGTTCTACAGCCTAGAACCTTCTGATCAACCGAAACACACTTCTGTACTGTGTTCTTCCTGATACATGAGGGCAAGTACATCTGAAATCAATGCTACCACAATAGCATGACCTACAACAGAAAATGAAAGTCCATTCACTGCACACCAGTCTTTGAGAAACGTTTTCCTGGCAAAACCTAAGAATTATGTGTAAAATATGTGTAGACTGTAGAATTTACTTCCATCCAAAAGTGATATGTTTTGCATTTCTGCAAATAACTAAGGTTCATTTTTGCAAACTTCTGTCTTATTATTCTGTTAACATCTCTCATCTCTTCTCTCCTCTGATGACGAGGGCGGGGCTATAACCTGTCACTCACATGAGATCAGCCAATTGCAAACCACAACCATCCAACCAGCCAATCAGCTCCCCACAGACACAATCAAGCCCCGCCCACATGTGTTCTTGTTCCAGAAGCGTTTCACTCAGATATACACCAAAAGATTGTATTTGATTTATTTATCTCTTCATTTTTTAAATTGTTATCTATACTCAGACCGATTAATCACCAAATTAAAAGTAGCATCTTTTGAGTGCTTCTTAAACTGAATGTTGTTATTGAATGCTGAATTTGTTATTCTGGCGTCCTTTCTTACAAACTCGTGATCACAGTTCACTTTAGTTATATGGAAACGAGCAGAGTAAACATTTTATTAATGTCCAATAGAAGAAAGTCACACTGGTCTGTGAACACGTGGGGTGCAGTAATGACATCTGTTTGAACTACTCGTACACAAGACTGAGACTGACTCAGAAAAGCCTGAAAAAGACGGAATCCACCAACAAAACAAAGCCAGAACCTTGAAATGTGCAGATCAAACAAGAACAGCAGAGAAGAGTAGTTCACTTCAGAATTTAAATCTCCTGATAGGTTACTCTCCTCCTCCACGTCATCTGAGATCATGTCTTTCTTTCTTCAGTGGGAAAGAAATGAAGGTTTTTGAGGAACACACTCCAGGTGTTTCTCCATATAGTGACTTCAATGGGGTCCAACGGGTCGAAGGTCCAGATGTGAGTTTCAGTGCAGCTTCAAAGTCTCGACACGATCCAGCCGAGGAATAAGAGTCTGATCTAGACAAACCAGCCGACATTTATAACACAATACACATTTATATACTTTTAACCACAGATGCTGGTCTTGCACGAGCTGTGATGCGACACACATTACACAATCAGGGTGAAAGGTCATACAATCTGGACCTTCGACCCGTTGTATATATATATATAAATAATTTACTCTCCTCCACGTCATCCGAGATATTCATGTCTTTCTTTCTTCAGTCAAAAAGATTTTTTTTTTTTTTCACATGTGTAGTGATAATCAGATAGGTAGTCGAGCCAGCTCTGGTATGTGGAGTAAATTAACTAGATTTAATTTACTAAAGTTCCCCTCCCTTTGTTCCATTCGGTGAAAGAAAGGGAATAGTGTTTTGAATTGATTAAATCATTGACTCTGATTCGCACATGCAGCGTTTTTCTCTAATGAATAAAGAAATGCTTTGTTAGGACATGTCAAGTCAAGTCAAGTCAAATATATTTATATAGCACTTTTCACAATACAGATTGTATCAAAGCTGCTTCACAGTATCAATCAAAACAACTTAATGTTTGTTTATTACTGGAAAAAAAGACATCCAAGTTTGGTAGAGCTGATCAATGGTATGATTGGTTAATTAATTTGAATATCCCCAACTGAGCAAGCCAAAGGCAACATGTGACCCAAAAGGACATGTGACTCGAGACGACGGAAGAGAACAGGCCTTTAGGGGTCTCCCCTGATTTGATCACCTCACAAACAGAACATTGTGTAGTGAGGAGCTCCGGCTCACTCATTACATAAAGCAGCCTGAACTCTGAAGAACAATCACATACACACACACACATGCTTTAACGTACACTCATACACGAACTTTGAATATTAAAACTAAAGCATATAAGCATGTCATATTTCATGCGTGTTTCCCAGTTTATAGTCACTTTGTGTATGACGTGTGTTTGAAGGAATGGACTTGCATTGAAGGAACTAATCTTCGTGTGACGTGTTTGATATGTCTGTAATTCCCTCAATCTAACGGAGCCGAATTCCGATAGCATAATGAAGTAAGGTGCATTATTTTACACATTTCATATTTCAGGAGCCGAACGGCTCAAGTGTAATCTCCTCATGACTCAGTGGGCAATTCCCCACAGGACAAAGAGAACTGTGTCCGCTTCAGATCCGCGGACGGTCATGTGTCAAACAGGGGCGTGAACCCTCCTCTCCATAAGAGACACAGAAGAGCGCTTACGTGGCTAGAGAGTTTTTCCCTGTGAGAGGTTTCCGGTTCCATGGCTCCTTAGGGAGCTTTCTCCGTTTTCTTTATTTTCGTCTTCGGACCTTTTCTTACGTTTAGTTTCAGTGAAATGAACGTAATCGGCAACTTCAACTTTAAAGAGACTCTTTGAACCTTCAGCGACCACAAGAGCTGACAAAGCACGCACCCGCTCTTAAGGACACACACGCAAGACGCGGTTCTCCTCGGCAACACAAAGAGAACCATTGTGCAACTCTCACTCTCCTATCCCTGCATCGGTCCCCGGTTCATTTCTTCTCGCGAGGAAAATGAACCCAGCCCGACCTCAGCTGGCAAGCTTCACCTCCAAGGACATTCAAACATGCCGCGCTCACGTGCGCTGGACGAACCCGAACGCTCGGCATCCACATGACCGAGAGAGACACACGCCTGCTTCACATCACCCATCCAAAGGAGCTTTACCGGTGCAAGTACCTGTTTTACTATGCTTTCAAGAGTTAAGATCTGTTGATTTTTGTTGTCTCAAAGGTTCTGTGTCTGTGATGAATTTTGCAAAACTCATGATCTTTCCAGGTCTGCTTTATTTCTCCCTCTCTGTCTAGCTCACATGATCTTTCGATCAGACCACTCTCTCTCTCTCTCTCTCTCTCTCTCTCAATCTCTCTCTCTCTCTCCCTCTCGTTGTTATTTGTTTGTTTCGTTAGTTTTACTGTTAATGTACATATGTGACCTGATCCAGCAAAATGAGTCACAGTGACCCAAATTTCAAAATTGAGATTTTGGTATTAATGGAAAGAGGAGACCATAAGCTTTCAAATGATATCCTAGTCAAAGTCATGCCTTGAATGGTTGTGAAGATGTACACATTTGAATTATGGTCGTCTGCCCTCTTTTTCAAATTGAAAACCTGAGAAAATCGCTTTTAAAGTTTTTTGCCCTTTTTTTGTTGATATCTTTCAAAATCCATTGCATTTAAAGGGATAAACTATTTATTTTACAGCTTAATTTGACCAAATACATTAATATATATATAAATGCTATTAAACCAGGCTGAAGCTCAAATTATTTTAAAGTTTTTATTTGAATAAATAATTTAAAAGTACCTTTTACAAAGATTTACTAAAATCAGAAAGATTGAACAGAGGTGCTACATTTTTGCTTGAGAGAGAGGGTGTGTGTGTGTGTGTGTGCGTGTGCGCGTGTGTGTGTGTGTATGTGTGTGTGTGTGTGTGTGTGTGAGAGAAAGTGAGAGAGGCAGAGAGACAAGGAAACAGAGATCAAATAATGCTAGTCTATGTAATCATATCTTTGTGTAGGCTAGTTGACAATAACAATAATTCATAACGGAGATACCAACAGTTAATTTTGGGTTAATCAAACACATTGTAATGGATTCTCCTTGCAGATAAATACACTCACTCACATTTGCACTCACTCACATCCATACACAGTAAATACACTCACTCAGATTCAAATTTGACATTAAATTAACCTTTCAGCTCTTTTCTTCTAAGCTGGGCAGGGAGAGGAACAACTTACTTTCTCAACTGGCGGTTTTGGGCAAATCTCACGGATATTTTTGTACAGATAAAGGCCATTGCACACCGCATCCGACATTTTCGCACGTTAAAAAAAAAAATCGACCTCACGTTATGTCAATCACGCTTGCACACTGTCTAAGAAACTTTCATCCGTTATATATATATATAAAAAACGTAAGTTTTTCGCATCCGTAGCAAGCAGTTTGAATGGTGTTTTGACAATTCGGAGCCACCGAATCAATACGAAAAAACGCATATGAAAAAAAAACGCGGACTCAGTGTGCAATGGCCAGGGGGCTTGATGACGTTTTGGCAACTTTGCTCTCTTTTGACAGCGACATTTCTCAAATTAATAATATTTAATCTTTCTGAGGAGATCTGCTAGCTTGTTTATTACTTAGAGCGCTCGCTGCGAGTCTGACAGGAGGGTGGCTGAACCAATCGCGTGCCGGTCAGTCGAAACGGCTTCCCATCGACAAATGATCAGCATTTGTGTACATTTCTAAGCTTTTTGATTGGTTCTATACAACGTATAACACCATTAGGAGAGCAGAGCTAGTGACGTTTCAGGGGATACCCGGGAAATGCTCAGAGGCGAGATAGGAGTTGAGAAAAGCAATGTTCATTTCCAGCGAATTTCGTAAAACTTTGTACTCTTTAATAGTAATTTAAATACCTTTACTCAATTATCTGGACTACGAAACTTTGGGAGATTATTTTTGAATGGCTGTTCTTTGAAATTAGCACAAAAAAAAAATCTATTATTTAATTGTTTTTCCACATAATCGGCCCATATCTTAAAATGGAACGTTGCGACTTCCGACTCATTTCGCCAGATCGGGTCACATATATGTATCCCGGGGTTTTTAATGTAGAATTCTGTATCCGTAGTTTCAATTATTAAAACCATATTCTTGATTGCTTTCTGTCTAAGAGCTTATATTACAAGTCAATGAAATTATGATCTTATCGCTACAAAGCTTTACAAGTTGTTACGATTTCAGTAACGTAAATTTTATAAGCACAAGAAAATTAATGTTCACGGCCGGAACATTGAGATTTCTTGGAGTTTGTAAAAAGGGATAACTTTGTTGAGAAGTTGGTAAGTTAATCTTACGGCTGTTTGCTGGACAAACCGAGGGTTTGATAACTAAATTAATTCCCTTAAAGTTATCTCATATAATCGATCTGTAATGAGACCATTGATGTATGAATGAGGAATTATAATTCGTTATGATTTATCATTCATATATTCGATCGATCTATTTTCAATTTCGATAATTTAACTGCAACATGCAAGATAATAATCATATCCATGATTAATTATGAAAATTCCCTATGAATAATTTGAGCTAATTAAGGCAAAAGTCATTGTTGCTACACATGGCAGATGCTTCAATGCATTTAGGGTTGTGGTCCTGGTCAAGACAATCTCCTGAACTCCAAACTGAATGTCAGAATGGGAAAGAAAGGTGATTTAAGCAATTTTGAGCGTGGCATGGTTGTTGGTACCAGACGGGCCGGTCTGAGTATTTCACAATCTGCTCATTTACTGGGATTTTCACGCACAACCATTTCTAGGGTTTACAAAGAATGGTGTGAAAAGGGAAAAACATCCAGTATGCGGCAGTCCTGTGGGCGAAAATGCCTTGTTGATGCTAGAGGTCAGAGGAGAATGGGCCGACTGATTCAAGCTGATAGAAGAGCAACTTTGACTGAAATAACCACTCGTTACAACCGAGGTATGCAGCAAAACATTTGTGAAGCCACAACACGCACAACCTTGAGGTGGATGGGCTACAACAGCAGAAGATGCCACCGGGTACCACTCATCTCCACTACAAATAGGAAAAAGAGGCTACAATTTGCAAGAGCTCACCAAAATTGGACAGTTGAAGACTGGAAAAATGTTGCCTGGTCTGATGAGTCTCGATTTCTGTTGAGACATTCAGATGGTAGAGTCAGAATTTGGCGTAAACAGAACGAGAACATGGATCCATCATGCCTTGTTACCACTGTGCAGGCTGATGGTGGTGGTATAATGGTGTGGGGGATGTTTTCTTGGCACACTTTAGGCCCCTTAGTGCCAATTGGGCATCGTTTAAATGTGACGGCCTACCTGAGCATTGTTTCTGACCATGTCCATCCCTTTATGGCCACCATGTACCCATCCTCTGATGGCTACTTCCAGCAGGATAATGCACCATGTCACAAAGCTCGAATCATTTCAAATTGGTTTCTTGAACATGACAATGAGTTCACTGTACTAAAATGGCCCCCACAGTCACCAGATCTCAACCCAATAGAGCATCTTTGGGATGTGGTGGAACGGGAGCTTCGTGCCCTGGATGTGCATCCCACAAATCTCTATCAACTGCAAGATGCTATCCTATCAATATGGGCCAACATTTCTAAAGAATGCTTTCAGCACCTTGTTGAATCAATGCTACGTAGAATTAAGGCAGTTCTGAAGGCGAAAGGGGGTCAAACACAGTATTAGTGTGATGTTCCTAATAATCCTTTAGGTGAGTGTAAATGTGTATTGTGTTATAAATGTCCGCTGGTTTGTCTAGATCAGACTCTTATTCCTCGGCTGGATCGTGTCGAGACTTTGAAGCTGCATGAACATCTTGGATGACGTGGAGAGAGTAAATTATCAGGAAGTTTAAATTCTGAAGTGAACGACTCCTTTAGCAGAGCAGATGAAAGATGGAGGAAGCGTCGCAGAGAGGAAGAGCATGCGAGCTCAGAGTTTACATGGATGGAATAGCAAACATCCAGCGTTCAGACTGACCTAGTTCCCTCAGACGCACACGGACCGGCTCAGGATGGCCTCGTCTCCGCGTGGGAACCGCACACACTCCTGCAGGACTGCGGCGGGCTCCTTTTGTGGCTCCGGCTGCTTGCGCTGAGTACTGAGTGCTTGGCTGATTCACTTTAGACGTCGCCTTGTTGATTTGCAAGTGCTCCTGAAAGCCACAGAGATTTTAATCTCACGTCTATTTCAAACCCTGCTCGATTTCCACAGAGGATAACAGGGCCGACACTCACTCATGTGCATACAGTGCCAGAGCTCGGGTCTGACAGGGATAGATCCCCCCAAATTACAGATCTGTCATCATTTACTCACACCTCGTGCCAACGCGTGTGTATTTCTCCCAGTGTATGTTGTGGAACACATTAGAAGATATTTAAAAGATACGTGCATGTTTGGTTGGATATAAGCGAACTGTGGTGCGATTGCTCTGTTAGTGCGGTTCATGTGAATAAGTGTGACGCTGCATCCGAACCAAACTAGTGGACCGAGACCCTGAAAAGATGCTCTCAATCCACTGAGACCCTAAACAGGACGTGATGTCACGAGATGAGACCCTAAACAGGACGTGACGTCACGAGACGAGACCCTAAACAGGACGTGATGTCACGAGACGAGACCCTAAACAGGACGTGACGTCACGAGATGAGACCCAAAACAGAACGTGATGTCACAAGACGAGACCCTAAACAGGACGTGATGTCACGAGACGAGACCCTAAACAGGACGTGATGTCACGAGACGACACCCTAAACAGGTTGTGATGTCACGAGACGAGACCCTAAACAGGACGTGATGTCACGAGACGAGACCCTAAACAGGACGTGATGTCACCAGATGAGACCCTAAACAGGACGTGATGTCACGAGACGAG
Organism: Tiaroga cobitis; assembly: GCA_030578255.1. Taxonomy (NCBI): domain Eukaryota; kingdom Metazoa; phylum Chordata; class Actinopteri; order Cypriniformes; family Leuciscidae; genus Tiaroga; species Tiaroga cobitis. The sequence continues at coordinate 4,058,040 of CM060606.1, forward strand.
ACCCTAAACAGGACGTGACGTCACGAGATGAGACCCAAAACAGAACGTGATGTCACAAGACGAGACCCTAAACAGGACGTGATGTCACGAGACGAGACCCTAAACAGGACGTGATGTCACGAGATGAGACCCTAAACAGGACGTGATGTCACGAGACCTTAAACAGGACGTGATGTTACGAGACGAGACGAGACCCTAAACAGGACGTGATGTCACGAGACGAGACCCTAAACAGGACGTGATGTCACGAGACGAGACCCTAAACAGGACGTGACGTCACGAGATGAGACCCTAAACAGGACGTGATGTCACGAGACCTTAAACAGGACGTGATGTCACGAGATGAGACCCTAAACAGGACGTGATGTCACGAGATGAGACCCTAAACAGGACGTGATGTCACGAGACGAGACCTAAACAGGACGTGATGTCACGAGATGATACCCTAAACAGGACGTGATGTCACGAGATGATACCCTAAACAGGACGTGATGTCACGAGACGAGACCTTAAACAGGAAGTGATGTCACGAGACGAGACCATAAAGCAAATCTAGGACTAAATATATCATATATACTTTTTTATTCTGGGACCAAAAGAAGAAACGAATTACAAATGTGAACACACACCTATAGAGTGAGGAAACTGTTAGATTTCACATCACATTATGAATCATATTATGATCGACTCAAATGGCGACTCGGACACTCTACATTCACATGGACTCACAGAAACACACGATCCTGCAGAGTCTATATCAGGTCTGCTTCAGTCCTCGGATAACCCGGTGTGTGTGCAGCCTCACACACACACACACACACACACACACTCATGACCGTGTGACAGACTCTCAGTGCTCTCCATCCCTCTACACACACTGGAGACTGAACATCAGCCCAGCAGGAGCGGTGCAGACGAGGGAACCGTGAGGATATAGCCCTGCTGAAGTTACCTCACCACACTCACAGTCCCTGTGCAGTACACACATATCATTATATATTTATATCAATTATTTACTTTCTTCTCATTTTTGTTATCAGTAATGTACATTACAGTGTTTTCAGTTACATTTAGTTCATGTTGCATTATTTTAGTGTCATGTTTGTTACCCTGGTGTGTTTGTGTGTGTGTGAGTGCTAGGGCTGGGGTAAACGATTATTAATTAAACGATTAGTCTGTCGATTATTTTATCGATTAGTCGACTAATATAACGACTAATTGAACGATTCTTTTTTGTAACATGGAAATTGCAGGAGTGCACATTCAATGCACAACAATTTTGATCTGGTCCTTACGGAGTATCTACACTGTAAAATGTTTGGTAGGCTACTCAGATGAGCCCTATCACACTTGGATGTGGTGCTCATTTTAATGTTTTCAGTGCTCATAAAAAACATCCCGACTGATTTTTCGGTTTTGTTGACGGGGGTGGGGTTTACATGCGCTTCATAAGGCACACACGTAAAATGTAGCTTATTGTTGAATTGCTCTTACAATATTTATCTTAATATAACAATATTAACAGTGATGTCCATTACACGAGAGTAGATGTTAAAACTTCATGCTGATTTGTACTCGGCTTTCTCCAAGATAAGCAACACTAAGACGTAGCTTTACAGTAAACTATGCTTCACCCATTTACACTTCTTTCCATATGGTGGTGTGACTCCCCTTCTGTCCGGCGTTAACGACTGCAGTGTACTTGGCTTTGGCACACACAACGGCTGCAACTACAGTGTGGTCTCCCTAGTGGACCAGCACGACAACCGTCTGGATTGAGCCGAGTAGGGGACATCTCTAGGGTCTTCAAGTGGGCACCTTCCGTCCTCAGTGTTTGTCGACTAGCCCACGACACCTTAAGAGGGCTCGACAGTGACTCA
>CM060606.1:4064919-4135482 GCA_030578255.1 Tiaroga cobitis
TCATCTGTGTATCATCTGTGCATCTGTGTATCTGTGTAACATCTGTGTATCATCTTTGCATCTGTGTATCATCTGTGCATCATCTGTGTAACATCTGTGTAACATCTGTGTGTCTGTGTAACATCTGTGTGTCTGTGTAACATCTGTGTAACATCTGTGCATCTGTGTAATGTGTGAGGCGGTAACCATAGCAACAGTACGCCACTCAGGTGTGTTGAATGAAACATTGGCAAAGTGCCAAAAACTTTGTCAGTAATTACTCTCCCTCATGTTGTTCAACCCCGTAAGACTTTCGTTCATCTTCCGAAAACAAATTAAGATATTTGTGATTAAATCTGAGAGCTGGATCACTCCTCCATAGGCTTCTATAGGGATCGAAACTTGTCAGCCCAGAAAGTTATTAAAGACATCGTTAAAATAGTCCGAGTCCACTACAGTGGCTCAACCTTAAAGCTGCTGTCCATAACTTTTTTGGGTTAAAAATTATCCAAAATAATAATAATTAAAAAAAACATAACCAGCCAAAAATATCTGCTTACCTTTGCTCGATTCAAAACGGTAAGCTTGTAATAATAATTTTAATTCCAGTGGTACTGGTGGATTTCCGCGGGAAATTCGAGCATGTCTTTGCGTCATAACGTCACATCTGTACACATAAAGAAGGAGTCCCGGCAAGTAGGCTGTATTGCGTGAGCGGATGATGTTGGAAGCTTTTAGCCTTTTCTCACAGCTCTTCAAATAATTAAACTCATGGCGGATCCAGAAAGGTTCAAACGACAACCACTAGTGACAACTGGAGTTTCACCCGTGGTAAAACCATGGGTAAAACCCAGGAGAATTCGGACTTCGGAGTGGGTAGAGAAAAAAGGAGATTGCAACCGGGCCCACGCGAAAACAAGGATTAACATTGGCAGGGCTTTTGAAAGGTGGCGTGAACTCCGTGATATTTGAAGGGGTTCAAAACGGACGCAGAAACGGCTTTTTTTCTGTTGGACAGGTAAGACTTCAATAGTTCAACCGTGTAACAGTAGCACACTTGTTCGCTTAATTCACACAGTTACGGAGTTTTCTTTGTTGTGGCTTTTTTCGTTTTGCTATTATGGTAAATATGAATTATTTTGTGCTAGCTATGAGAGGGAGCAAATCACTCTACTTCAAGAAAACTAAAAACCCGCCTCCTCCATTGTCAAGCATTGGATCTGAATCAGATCGGTAAAGTGAAAATTATCCTTTTCCCAGAAATTATTAGAGTTATATTATGTAAAACACGTTTATGCATAACAGGGATTCAGTTCATAAACCGTTTATTTCATAGCACTATGACTACTTGTCAGTATCCACACCGTCGCGGTGACTGACAGACACGCAGTCTCCTCAAAACAGTGTTCATCCGCGCTGTGTCATGCCGATGTACAACTCACGCAAAGTTAATAATTCCGCGAATAACTGCAATTACAGATTTCAAACAGAGATGGCGACAAAGAGGAAAAACGCCGGACTGCAGCTTTAAGAATATCAAGCGACGAGGAAACTTTTTGTGCGCAAAACCCCCCAAAAATAACGACTTTATTCAACTATTAATGTCCTTCTGTGTGGGCCTCGAGTGAGTTCCCGTAGTGTAACAGCGCAGCGCTTCTGGGGTGTACATCAGAACGTAGGCTCACTATTGGCCGACGCTGGTCATGTGTGTGATGCTGGCATCAAACTAACACTAACATTAAACTCACACTTTAAGTACCATAGTTGAGCATTCAGATTGGCATCCGTAACTCAACAAACTGCTTGAAGTATACTGGCAAAAGACCATTAAACTAAATTTCCTACAGAAATGAAGTCGATTGGACCTGAAAGGCACCGTGTGTAGAAAACACCTGTATTTGTCCTATTAGTCAACCATTCAGGGGTTATTTATCACTGAATGAAATGTCGAGCAAGACAAACAATGTTCTGTGACTCACTGCTGGACTCTTGAATCTTGAGGATGATGTGCATCGATCAAATAAGAGCTGAAAACACAGATCAGTCTGAGACAACAGGAGAGATGATTCAGAACTCAGTGAAGGGAACTCATGTTTTTGTTGCTGAAGTCTGACATATGTACAGCAAAACTGTGCATTAATAAAGATCAAGTGTGAGGTTCAAATCTGCAGCGAAGGAAATTACAAAGGAGATGGGAATGAATCAAGAGAATGAATCAAGAGTTTGGAATGAGTCAAGAGAATGAATCAAGAGAATGAATCAAGAGTTGGGAATGAGTCAAGAGAATGAATCAAGAGTTTGGAATGAGTCAAGAGAATGAATCAAGAGAATGAATCAAGAGTTGGGAATGAATCAAGAGAATGAATCAAGAGTTTGGAATGAGTCAAGAGAATGAATCAAGAGAATGAATCAAGAGTTGGGAATGAGTCAAGAGAATGAATCAAGAGAATGAATCAAGAGTTGGGAATGAGTCAAGAGAATGAATCAAGAGCTGGGATTGAATCAAGAGAATGAATCAAGAGTTGGAAATTAATCAAGAGTTGGGAATGAATCAAAAGAATGAATCGAGAGCTGGGAATGAATCAAGAGATGGGAATGAATCAAGAGAATGAATCAAGAGATGGGAATGAATCAAGAGAATGAATCGAGAGCTGGGAATGAATCAAGAGAATGAATCAAGAGTTGGAAATCAATCAAGAGTTGGGAATGAATCAAGAGAATGAATCGAGAGCTGGGATTGAATCAAGAGAATGAATCAAGAGTTGGAAATCAATCAAGAGTTGGGAATGAATCAAGAGAATGAATCGAGAGCTGGGAATGAATCAAGAGATGGGAATGAATCAAGAGAATGAATCGAGAGCTGGGAATGAATCAGACTGACTGCAGCGTATTGAACCTGAGGAATGTTTGATAATACATGATTACATTAAGTATGAGCAATTTCCTTCCTCATTCAGTCAGCCACTTACAGTAAAAACACACTGTATATTCCTGAAATATCGATTCCTCGTACATTTAGCATGCAACCTTTCTTTCCTACGTTTTTCCTGCCTGCACTTTTTCCCTCTGTATAAAATAACCAGAGCTTCAGAACAAGACTGAATGTGTCTATAAAGGTCCAAGACTATAAGGCTCCACAAACTATGCATGTTAAGAACTCTCTCATTTGACCTCTTCACCCTTTACACACACTCAGTGAGTTGCATGTGAATTGAATGAATAAATATTATAGCCTACGTGTGTTGAATAGTTACTGTATATTGCATTTTATTTCCAATGTTGAAAACGTGTTAACAGTGATTTTTTCACACCCTTGTGTAACTTGACCAATAAATGTGAATGCATCGCGCGTGTGTGTGTGTGTTTGTGATCGCGCGTGTGTGTTGTGGTGATGTGTGTGTGTGTGTGTCGCGGTACCTTCCAGCCCGCCGAGCTATTGCTGTCTCCTTTATCGCTGAAGTAAGGCACACACCGGACCATCCAGTCGTAGATCTGGGACAGGGTGAGCCTCTTCTCGGGCGAGCTCTCGATGGCGCGGGTGATCAGCTCCGCGTACGACGCGTTTCCCCACGCGTTGCGTCGCGAGGACGGCGCGTTGGTTTTGCGTTGAAATCCTCCGGCGTCCCGCATCATCATCATCATCATCCTCCTCTTCCTCCTCCTGTGCGGAACATCATCCGAATCCACGGAGAATATGGAGAGATCCGCGTTCAGCTCGTCCATGTCATCCACCTGATGCGCTTCATCCTCCTCTACCCTCATCATCTTCATCGCTCCTGACTCCGCGTCAGGTGTGTGTGTGTGTGTGTGTGTGTGTGTGTTCACTGAGTCCACCTTACACAGGAGAGAGGAGGAGGAATGGTGAAGTCAGGGTAATGAATGATGTGTTCAGACAGCGGCTCGTCTTCGGTCTCCATGCCGGGTTTAACTCACTCTGACCAGTTCTTCATCTTCATCCTCCTCTTCCTCCGGTGATTGCAGAACTGGAGCAGCAACAGATGACAGGACTGAGAACTACACACCGCATCATGGATGTCGTGATGCTTGTTTGGAAAAGTCCCCAACATATTTTATTTTACTAGGCTATTTTAATGTTAATTTGATTCTATTTATTTTCAATGTAACCGATCGTGTAATAATGACACTTCTTTCTATCTATCTATCTATCTATCTATCTATCTATCTATCTATCTATCTATCTATCTATCTATCTATCTATCTATCTCTCTGCCTACAATCAAAGCAATTAAATGTAGGCCTACTGCACACATGGTTCACACGGAACGTGTTTTATGCTTTAAAGCGCCAGCTACGGGCAGTGCAATGGGGAAAACGCGCAACATAGAAATACGTTTTTTAACAGATGAACTGCGTTTTTAGAAAGACACGGTCACGCGCACGTTTACATAGAAAACCATGAAGCGCGTTTTGTGTGAACGGCCCTTTCAGTTTCATTAACGTCTTTACAAAACAGGACAACTTATGAATAATGTCTATAAACATAGATAATGTGACATACATAACTGCAGTGAAACAGCAGAGAGTGTCATTCTGGTTTTGTAAATACATTTTACAACAGAAAACATTGTGATTCTCCTGTTGTTCGCGTTTATGAGTGACACACTGTGTTTGCTGTGCGAATCCTCTGCTAGTGTTTTGGAAGAATCTTCATGATTTAAAATCTTTAATCATTGAATATACAGACGCTTCACATCAGTCTCCTATTGCGCATGCGCGAAGAAGAGATTCAGACACTAATCCAGTCGGACTAATTACAACACAAACCCAAATGACAGACTAGAGTTCCCACAGCCATTTCACAACAGTCTCTGGTTTGTTATATTGGTGAGTATTTCACTTGGGACTGGGAGGGTTGTTCTGTTAGTGGTTTAGTGGTTATAGGCTATTATATCCTCACTGTGTGATTCAGTGAGACTCGGGTTATTTAAGGGAATAAAGCCTGCAACAAATAAAGTCACTTTGGATAAATGCATCTGCTAAATGAATATAATTTAAAAAAAAAGTTGTTTTAAAGCTGGTAAAAAATGATTTTCACAAGTTCAAATGAAATGAATTATACTATTTTGGAGGTAAAAGGCACATATTAAGGACACAATAATTCCCTTTAACAGATCGATGTGTGTTCATTGTGCAGAAGCAGATGCGATGTGTGCCAGTCGTCTTCTGTGTGTTGTTATAACAAGCGTGTTCATTCTCAAGTGTTTTCTGAGGAAGAGAGAGCAGCGTGTAACATCCGACACGCAGAACGAGGGAATTAAAGGATTGAAGGGTAGAAACAAACAACTACATTCCTGGAGTGACACAATCACCCACAATACAGATCCCCTAAACATCATACAAGTCTGCTCTGTCTCCACCCAACACAACACACACATTACACAACACACTCACATTACACAACACACTCACAGACGGACTTATCTTCAATGGCACCATTTATTTTCAAGGATTACAGCTGTATCTTAATGCCATCTTTTTATGAATGAAAGCCAGTATCACTAATATTATAGCTACTGATGTCTCGATGAAAATGATTTTCCACCAAATTTGAAACATTAGGCTTCAAAAAATATAAAAACTTTTAATTTAAGTGAACTTAAAACAATCCTCACTTAAACCCATAATAAATGTAATTTACCTGTACCATACAGAAATGTAATAAGTTTATAAAACAGTCCGCACTGCATAAATTATAAATAAAATATAGATTAATCCTTATCAAAGCTATAAGCGTTCTTTAGTCAAGAGCAGTGAGTAATTTTCTGTTCTTTAGGTTAATTTTACTGACAGACAGAATTAATGGCTCCTGTCACTTTAAGATCTGTCGCTGCTGACAGGATCTCACGCATCTCATTCTCTCACTACTATTTACTTCCATTTAAGATTTTATTTAACTCATTTAAGACCGTTCTTATGAGTATACACGACAAAACTGACATTTTTGCATAAATGTGTGTGTTATTGTTCGTTCAAGCGCGAAAGAGAACTCGATACTGGCGCGCGTCTTTCTGTGCGTCGTGTGTGTGTGTGTGTGTGTGTGTGCGCGCGCGCGCGCGCGTCAGGAGGACATTCACTGACAGCGCGTTCTCTTTTGTCTTGTCGCGCATGAGTGGTTTAAAGCATTTGGGTGAATAAGAGCATGATCATAACCCTAGCTAAAGGGTGCCAGAAAGAATGGATGCTGTGTTAATTGCGTTAAATATTTTAACACGTTAAAGCTGGACAAAAATGAATCGCATGCGAAAATAAAATTTTTACCTCACTGCCGCACGCCGGAGATCCGGCACAACACCGGTATACTTTAAGCCCTGTATGAGGCGTAAACTGGGCATCACTGACCTCTATAACACACCCTTTATGTCAGCGTGAGTGTGTGTGTGTATGAGTGAATGTGTGTGTCAGTGTGTATGAGTGAGTGTGTGTGTCAGTGACAGTGTGTGTGTGATCTCAGAATAAACCCCTTCAGGTGTGTGTGTGTGTGTGTGTGATCTCAGAATAAACCCCTTCAGGTGTGTGTGTGTGTGTTCAGGCTGATGGAGACATGATCCTGATCACCCTGTCAGGGTTTATTCTGAGATAACAACCGCCTGGATGTACATGATCTTGAACCTTATTGTAATGTTTTACCGAGAATAACTGGAGCTTTTTCACACTCAAACGGCAGCATTACACACTAAACACAGGTGAACATGAGAAACGGCAGTGTGTTTACGCCAAAGTGACATTTAATACAAAAATCAATTTACAAACTTTTTTTTTAAAGAGTGGTAACGTTCTAGTTTAAGATTAGTAATGTAAGAAATGAAGTCGTCTGAGAAATGACACACAATCCAATGAAAGGTTGATTTGTCCGTTTTTTATCATCCAGTTCATTATGGGCGAAATATTCCAAATGACATTTCAGGCCTGAAGGCGTCCAGAGGAGTGCAGTCGCAGCCCACGGTCAGCAGGTGTGTGTGTGTGTGTGTGTTCTGAGGCGTTTGGGTGTCCAGAAGAGGAGTGCAGTCGCAGCCCACGGTCAGCAGGTGTGTGTGTGTGTGTGTGTTCTGAGGCGTTTGGGTGTCCAGAAGAGGAGTGCAGTCGCAGCCCACGGTCAGCAGGTGTGTGTGTGTGTGTGTGTTCTGAGGCGTTTGGGTGTCCAGAAGAGGAGTGCAGTCGCAGCCCACGGTCAGCAGGTGTGTGTGTGTGTGTGTGTTCTGAGGCGTTTGGGTGTCCAGAAGAGGAGTGCAGTCGCAGCCCACGGTCAGCAGGTGTGTGTGTGTGTGTGTGTGTGTGTTCTGAGGCGTTTGGGTGTCCAGAGGAGTGCAGTAGCAGCCCACGGTCAGCAGGTGTGTGTGTGTGTGTGTGTGTGTGTGTTTTCTGAGGCGTTTGGGTGTCCAGAGGAGTGCAGTAGCAGCCCACGGTCAGCAGGTGTGTGTGTGTGTGTGTGTGTGTGTTCTGAGGCGTTTGGGTGTCCAGAGGAGTGCAGTAGCAGCCCACGGTCAGCAGGTGTGTGTGTGTTTGAGAGTGCGTGAGTGTGTGTGTGTGTGTGTGAGAGTGCGTGCGTGCGTGAGTGTGTGTGTGTGTGTGTGTGAGTGCGTGAGTGTGTGTGTGAGTTCTGAGGCTCTACATGAGGCGTTTGGGGTCGATCTTCTCCAGGTGTATGTGTGAGTGTGAGTGAGTGTGTGCGTGAGTGTGTGTGAGTGTGTGTGTTCTGAGGCTCTACGTGACGTGTTAGGGGTCGATCTTCTCCAGGTGTGTGTGAGTGCGTGAGTGTGTGTGTGAGTGTGAGTGAGTGAGTGAGTGAGTGAGTGAGTGAGTGAGTGAGTGAGTGTGTGTGTGTGTGTGTGTGAGCGAGTGAGTGAGTGAGTGTGTGTGTGTGTGTGTGTGTGTGTGTGTGAGTGCATGAGTGTGTGTGTGTTCTGAGGCTCTACAAGAGACGTTTGGGGTCGATCTTCTCCAGGTGTGTGTGTGTGTGTGTGTGTGTGAGAGAGTTTTGAGGCTCTACATGAGGCGTTTGGGTTCGATCTTCTCCAGGTGTGTGTGTGTGAGTGAGTGTGTGTGTGAGTGAGTGTGTGTGTGTGAGTGCATGAGTGTGTGTGAGTGTGTGTGTGTGTGTGTGTGTTCTGAGGCTCTACATGAGGCGTTTGGGGTCGATCTTCTCCAGGTGTGTGTGAGTGAGTGAGTGAGTGAGTGAGTGAGTGAGTGAGTGAGTGAGTGAGTGAGTGAGTGTGTGAGTGTGTGTGTGTGTGTGTGTGTGTTCTGAGGCTCTACATGAGGCGTTTGGGGTCGATCTTCTCCAGGTGTGTGTGTGTGAGTGTGTGTGTGTGTGTGTGTGTTCTGAGGCTCTACATGAGGCGTTTGGGGTCGATCTTCTCCAGGTGTGTGTGTGTGAGTGTGTTCTGAGGCTCTACATGAGGCGTTTGGGGTCGATCTTCTCCAGGTGTGTGTGTGTGAGTGAGTGAGTGAGTGTGTGTGTGAGTGAGTGAGTGTGTGTGTGTGTGTGTGTGTGTGTTCTGAGGCTCTACATGAGGCGTTTGGGGTCGATCTTCTCCAGGTGTGTGTGTGTGAGTGAGTGTGTGTGTGTGTGAGTGTGTGTGTGTGTGTGTGTGTGTGTGTGTGTTCTGAGGCTCTACATGAGGCGTTTGGGGTCGATCTTCTCCAGGTGCACCAGGGGCTTCAGCTGCTCCGCGAAGCTCCTCATGTCCTCGGACACGGTGTCCTGCCCCGCGGGAGCCAGCACGCTCAGCTCCACCAGGTAGGACAGAGACAGCGGCTCGGTGTTCTCCGTGTTCCCCGGGACCAGCACGCGGGACAGCTTGCTCACCACCACCTTCATGGCCCCCTTGCGGAACATCTGGCCCTTGGCCACGAACTCGTGGTCCATGCGGAAGCCCATCTCGTTGAGCACCTCGGGCAGGCCGTGCGAGGCGGACACGTCCACACAGTTCCTCACCAGCGCCAGCCGGCTCTTGTCCCCCACCTCGGGCTGGCCCAGGTAGCGCAGGTGCCACGGGGCGGGGGGGTGCAGGAGCGAGCGCCGCGCCCGCAGGAGGAACGGGTTTCCCTGCTGGCCCTTCAGGAGATACACCAGCTCATGGTCAGCGAAGCTCTCCGGCTCCATGTTGTCACACAGACCCCGGAGCCGATGCAAGAGGCTCTCCAGGGACTGGTCCAGAACACTGCCTGTGCAGGACAACAGGCACAGGGTCAGGCGCACTGCTCATGCGTGTGTAGATGTGGGGGTTTCCGCGGTTTGGGCAAAAATTACCGTTTTTTTTTTTTATTTCAATGAAAATAATGTACTATATTTTAGTTTGATAATGTTTTTTTATTTAATATTTTTAGGGGATTTTACAACATAACAAACATAACCGTTTTTAACTTTTTTTCATTTCAATGAAATTAAAGCTGCAGTCCACAGTTTTCCCTCTTTGTCGCCATCTCTGTCTGAATCTGCAATTGCAGTTATTCGTGGAGTGATCAGCTTTACGTGGGTTGTGCCTCGGCACGGCACAGCGCGGATGAACACAGTGTTTGAGGAGAGTGTGTGTGTCAGTCGCCGTCGGTGTGGATACTGGCATTCAGAATCACAGATTATTCTTTTTGGAAGTATGACCAACATAAGAGTTTTCACCGGGAAATGTCCTCTGAACAAGCAACATCCACTTTCGTTCTGACCAACTAAGGGGGAAAAGCATTGCAGTAAATAACGCCAATTAAGTTAAATCTGTCTAGATAAGTATTACACACGTATCTGTAATCAGAAGCATATTTAAAACTGGAATATAATAAAATTTTTACTTTACCTGGACAATTTTTAACCCCAAAAAGTTACAGACTGCAGCTTCGATGTACTATATTTTAGTTCGATATTTTGTATTTTTAGGGGATTTTACAACAAAACTTTGATTTTGATTTTTGAAAGATTTTGGTTTCTCTCCCAGTTTCTCAGAAATCGCTTACTGCACCTTTAAGGTTAGTTGTTGCATTAACTAACAATGAGCAATACATTTATCAGAGATTATTCATCTTTGTTAATAAGCATACAACTGTTCATTCGCTCAGATCCATCAAATAATATTAACCGATAAAACTTCTGATTTTAGTCATTTATTCCTAATGTAATGACTAAGATTAATAAATGCTTTAAAACTATTCTTCATAGTTAGTTCATGTTAACTAATGTTAACAAATTAAATTTTACATTTGAACATGTCATTGTCACAGTTTTTACATGTTTTATTAACACTCAACAATAAAGAATCATTAGTTAACATGAACGAACAATGAACAACACTTTTTTTAAAGATTAAATGTTAAAAAGTTAAAATTATTTAAATGCACTATTAACTAACATTAACATATTGCTTATTGTTAGTTAAAACATTAACTAATGACCTTATTGTAAAGTGTTACCAAAAAGTTCAAGTTAAAGTAAAGTTGTAAAGTTATATTAAGACAACAATCTAGCTAAACGTGCATTATGTGTGTGTGTGTGTGTGTGTGTGTGTGTGTGTGTGTGTATACAGCGAGGCTGTACTGAAGAATAGCTTCACCTTGCAGGAGGTACTCCATCATGTTGATGGCTCCACCCGTGACGGGCATCACAGAGACCGGAGGAGCCTCCATCTCTCTCTCTCTCTCACACACACACACACACACACACACACACACACACACACACAGAGAGAGAGAGAGAGATCTGCTCAACTCTATTCACAGCAGAGCCGATGATCAACACACACACTCCCAGCAGAGCTTCAGGCGAGCCGCAGATCAACACACCGTCGGCCTATATCACACTCGGGACAATAAGTGCGGAATAACATATATCTAACTTGTTATTAAACAGAAGAAAACGAAACGACAGATGTTTCCGTAGATATTAGCAACAACTCATTCAACTGCCTCCATGTGCACAATGCGCATGCGCAGTGACGACAGACAGTACTGCGCGTGCGCGACTGGTCTTCGTTACATTCATTTAGCGCCATCTACCGGACTGAACGATCTCGTTATTACCGTACTATAATTTATAACATAACATAACATAACATAACATCTGAAAACTTCCAAGGTATGCTGGAAAAAGAAGCTATGAATTCAGATATTGAGACTGTATTGTTAAGGTGCTGAGCAACTGAAGTCCTAATAGTGTTTTTGTGCCACAAATGTGCAGTGAATGTACATAAGAATCTTCAGAAAGCAAACCTCATTCATACTTCATAATGTTTTTTAAATATGTCATTTATAAATAGTTCTTATCGAACCTATATTTCCAGCTTCATCTACTGAAGAAAGATACAAATCAACAGGTGTATGTATTTACTATGTCCGTTTGATCACACTTTGCAAATCTTTTCAGAGACATTGTCAATAATATTATATTCTAAAATAACTCCCACTCTCTTTGTCACTTCGAAGTTTTAATTAGAAGCCTCTTTCTGGCTCGTTTAGATCATGTTTCTCATTAACGGTAGCAGTTATGTCTGCTAATTATAAACGCTATTGGAGAAGTTGCTTGAGAATGTGCTGTTATTAGTTGCATGTGATTTATTGGACTTTTTTATAAATAAATAATAAAAAGGCATGTGCCTGCTAAGCAATTGCACGTTTAAAACGACCAGTTTAATCACTTGCTTCACTTTCTCGGAAAACATGAGAAGCGTGGCATCAGCGATCGCATTAGTGGTTATATTAGCATCCGGACAGATTATTCAAAACAAAAGGTAATTTGCTCTGGATTTTTTTAAGAGGTTGTGTGAGAAAACGTGTCTGAATGCAAGGTCAACTGTAAACTAATCAGAACCAATCATCCTAGTTACTGCATGCAGGACTTTTTTGAATAGATACAGGCTGCAGTATGATGAAAGCAACGCACTGTAATCATGACTGTAATCAACGAACTAGGACTTTTAATGTGAAAAACTTAAACGTGCGGTGACGTTTATTTTAAATATAAATCACCGCTTGGGGACTTTTATTTTGAAAGTCCGCGCCGGATGTTTGTCGAAGATGAGCTCTACTCTACCGCTTCCGGTCGACATCTAATGAAGGTATTTTAATATTCTGTTTTCGGGCTGTTATGTATGTTTTTCGCAGTTGTTTCTGAAATCGAGGCAGTTTCGCTCTCGTTATCAGCTGTAAAGGTGTGTCTCCGAGTGCTGTGTTGCCCTGTCAGTGCTAGCGTTATTTACACACTATACAGTCATACTGTCAGCCTCAGAACATGCGAGTAAACATCACAAATATAGTTGATATAGTTTTACAGTGTGTTTGTTTTTTTTAAAAGTTTTTTTGTTATCCTTCTGTTTGTCATAAAGTGGCTACTGTTAACATTTAACAATGTCAGCACAGCTAATCTTTTACATAAGAGCTGATGTTCATTTCCTCTTAAGCAATTTCTTCAGCCATTGATCATGAGATGTAAAAGAAGACACACACACACGCACACACGCGTGTGTGTTTTAATGGACAGAAAGCTGACGTTTGATATATTGCTGTCAAACAGGGATAATATCTAGACAGATTTAACTGAATTGGCGAAATGCTGTTTACAAAATTGAGCCATTATTATTGTCAGTTTAAGTAAAATATTGTCAGAACAAAACAAGTTACTGAAAAAAACAGAGATTCTAATTATTGGACAAACTTTCACACGTAATAACCCAGAATACTGTCTAACACTTGATGGCTGCTCTGTCAAGTCTTCGTCGTCGGTTAGGAACCTGGGTGTGTGTGTGTGTGTGTGTGTGTGTGTGTGTGTGCTCTTTGATACCAACCTTTCTTTTGAAAGCCACGTGTCTAGTATCTGTAAAACTGCATTTTTCCATCTTAAAAATATATCTAAAATACGCCATATGCTCTCATTGGGAAATGCGGAACAATTAGTCCATGCGTTCATGACCTCAAGGCTAGATTATTGTAATGCTCTACTGGGTGGTTGCCCTGCACGCTTAATAAATAAACTACAGCTAGTTCAAAACGCCGCAGCTCGAGTTCTTACCAGAACCAGGAAATATGACCATATTAGCCCGGTTCTGTCAACACTACATTGGCTGCCTATTATCGTATACATTTTAAAATATTGTTGATTACCTACAAAGCACTAAATGGTTTAGCTCCCCAGTACTTGAGCGAGCTCTTAACGCATTATAGTCCTTCACGTCTATTGCGATCTCAAAACTCCGGCCAGTTGATAATACCTAGAATATCTAAATCGACTGCAGGCGGTAGATCCTTTTCCTATTTAGCACCAAAACTTTGGAACAGTCTTCCTACCATTGTCCAGGAAGCAGACACACTCTGTCAGTTCAAAGCTAGATATTTTAATTTCAAAAGGATTTATATTATTATTATTATCTTTTTTCTTGTTGTTAAAAACACGGGCTGTCATAAATAAAATAACTGATTATGTTCATCACTATTTACAAAGCAGAGTGAATTTAAAGCAATGAATAAGAAATTAAATAATATCAACTGTTAAAACATATATTTGATTAATATGTCAAATGAAACTTTGACAGCCTTAAAATTAAATTTTATTTAGTTGTCTGCATATTAAACGGCGTGTTTAAGCACGTCTCAGCGTCCGGTCACTGGAGACACTGCCAGATCTGCTGGATGAGCTGATGAAAGCTTCCTTTACTCCGTGTGTTTCGCAGCTCAGGCGCTGAGGAGTGTGTATGTGGCGTCGGGAGAACGAGGACCATGGTGGATGACAAGGATGTGCTCCGGGACGTGTGGTTCGGGAGGATCCCGGCCTGCTTCACTCTCTCTCCGGAAGAAACCACAGAGAGAGAGGCGGAGCCCTACTACGTGAGTGAAGATGACCAACACTCTTTGCCTTGTCCAAACACACACACACACACACACACACACACTGGTCTTGGCCACTTGAGAGCGCGTGCACACGACAGAAAGTAAGTGCGCAGACTGTCCCGTGTCTTAAACATGCTTTTAATGCACACTAGACCTACACTATCTCGGTATTCCAGGCTAAGCGTATCCCATCATGCATTATGTTCGGGAACTCATGTGCCCTGAAATCGTGAGATGACGAGGAAAACATTCCACTGTAATTTAAATTAATTATTAGATGCGTATAATTTGGGTGTAAAAACAAGTGAGTGTAGGCCTGTTTTGTTCAACTTTTGCAACTGGTTTTATCAGTTAATTAGAAGCACCACAATTTTTAATTTGTGTGTTCTGTTAGTTACACAGCGACTGCTGAACACACATGTAGAAGTTTATTTTAAAATGCAAAGTATTTAAAATATAGTTAATAAACACTTGCAAGTGTGTGTCTTATCGAGTAATCAAAAGTTCTACACACACTTGGATCTTTACGCCTACTTTAACACTCGGGCCAAACAGAGGAACTACAGGTGAAACCCGAACAATTAGGATATGGTGCAAAAGTTCATTTATTTCAGTAATTCAACTTAAAAGGTGAAACTAATATATTATATAGACTCATTACATGCAACGTGAGATATTTCAAGCCTTTATTTGTTATAATTGTGATGATCATGGCTTACAGATATGAAAAAGTTTTCACAATATTGTAATTTTGAATTTGGGGTTTTCATAAGCTGTAATCCATAATCATCACAACAATTATAACAAATAAATGCTTGACATATCTCATGTTGCATGTAATGAGTCTATATAATATATTAGTTTCACCTTTTAAGTTGAATTACTGAAATAAATGAACTTTTGCACCATATTCTAATTGTTTGGGTTTCACCTGTAGTTAAAGGTGCAGTGTGTAAGACTAACAGCTAGTGGTCGAGATCGGTACTGCAGTCCAAATCAAAATATCGGAGGTCGTTGTTTCCCCGCCTCCTCAGACTCGACGCTCACGCGGGTCGCCAGATTGAGGACACGCGGCAGGAGCGAGCGCAATTGTCAATGAGACTCGCACACTGTAAGTTAATGAGCTGATTTATCCGCGTTTTAAAATGCGCTCGTTCATAGAGATTTTTAGATGGATATCGAGGCTTTTTAGGTCGTGTGGAATCCTCATTCTCTGACCCAGTTTGTTTGCTCGTTTCCATGGCTACGATACGCTGTGTTTCCCATCAACTGGCAACCCGGGTGTCGAAACTCTATTGGCTGAACTGGCAGTGGGCGGAGTCACAAAGATCAAAACAAAACAATAATGATTAGTAAAATAACGGGCTGTTTTTCAGAGAAATGAACTCAGTATGTGAACTCAGTATGTTTCCTAAATACCTGTAAACATAGGGTATGTTTATGCTTTAGTAGAGTACAGAAGTTACACACAGCACCTTTAATGCAAGTAGACGAGAGTGTGTGTATTTGGACAAGGCTTGTGTCTCTGCTGTGGATCGTGTCACATGACCTGTGTTGTCCAATCAGCTGCTGCTCCCACGGGTCAGCTACCTCACGCTGGTCACGGATAAAGTCAAGAAGCATTTCCTGAAAGTCATGAAGGCAGAAGACGTGGAGGAGATGTGGTTCGAGTACGAGGGGACGCCGCTCAAATGGTGCGTCGCGCTGACACACACTTCATTTGCACATTCATGATGTTAATGTTCCCTGATACTTCGAAACAATACCTTCATATTCAAAACCATTGTCAATACCACAGGGCAAAGTTACGTTACTTTTGACCATAATCAAAGTATTTTCTTACCAGTTGAAATTCCTCAGGCTGAAAGGGGCATTATATAATAATAATGTGTTGTTGTTTTTTATTAATAATTCTATGGCACAGATTTATTACTATTATAATGCAACGGCAATGAAAAAAAAAAATAGTACATTCTTTTACTTTACACTACAGTATTAAAAGCTCCACAAAATGTGAAGCGTGAGGAATAAAACGCTCAGATGCTGATATTTATATGGACAAAAATAAGATGAAGTTCTCATGCTTGTAATGTAAATCAGTGAGATCTTTATAACAGTATCGCAGATACTGACACAAAATGCATATAAATATCAATATCCGCCAATAATATGTCTTAGTAAGATAATATGTAAATGCTTAGTTTAGCAAAGCTGTGTAGTTTTAAAGTCCCCCTGTAGTCAATCATTATATCCCTGAAACTCATCATGATCACCAAAATTACATATTAAAGTGTTTTTTTTCCTTCATATCTTAAAATATCTTGAATGTAACTCGACACCCTTGCCTCATTTAGTATGCGCGGTTCTATGAATATGCAAATGAGCCCCGCCTCCACTCACTCACTCAGCTCAGAGATCCACTGGTTGACGATCACACGTTGATCTGATTGGTTACAAGGTCGTTTGTGACGTCAGAAACACCAGCGATCTCAAACCGTGTGTTTGAGACTGTCTTTGGTTCACTGCAGTTTTAAGCAGGAAATACTCAGCAATGCTGTCGACTTATGAACTTACACACGGTGTGTCTTAAAGCGTATTAAACACACCACATAGACACATAAACAACATTAAACGCTGGAGTTTCACTACAGGGGGGCTTTAATTAAAACACATAGTGCAATGCAATACAGTGATGATTGAGAGATGAACAAATAAACCTTTTTGAAAAATATTTGAAAGTCATTAATTCTATAAAATTACAGTATATCATAATGAAGTAAACCTCAGTTTCTTCAGTCCAGTAAGTGTTCATCTTGAAAATATCACTAACAATAACAAAGTTATTCTTGCGTTTACTTTATAAAAGTCTGTAAAGACCATGAAGGAGGACGTTTGTACAGTTACACTAAAAGACTTTTACTGGATAAAACAGTGTCAACTCAGTCAGGAGATCGAGTGCGGCACGTTTATCAGCAGAGTTTTGGTTATGTTTAGAAATATCATACAGTAGACTTTAAAGGGTTAATAAATAGCAGAAAACCCGTATGTTGTGTTCAATATAAATGATCCGTTCATGCACTTGTCTAACCAGGTGAGGCAGTTTCTAAAGACGTGTCTGTGGAGTATCAGACTGACCGGTTCTGCTGTTTACCAGCATGTGTTCCTCAGCCGCTCATGAGCATTAGTCTGAGTGAGCGGTGCAGTTCTGTGTCTCACCACACGGGGGCGGCATAAAGCAAGAGCCCTGAGAGGGAGGGAGGGAGGGGGGGGGGGCATATCAAATCCATACAACACATAAACCAACATCTATTCACACACACATACCAACCCACAGGATCATTCAATAACACATGCACATATACACAAATGTTAGAAATAATAACCATAAAAAAATGTAGATCCTCCTTAACTCAGTGTAACTCAGTGTCTCTTCAAGAACATTTCCAACATAAATGTTTGATTTTTTTAATTTCTTTGTTTCTGTCTGGCCTGCATGTTGCAAAATCTAACAGAAATAATTTTACTTTTGCTGATTTGAGAATTTTTTAACATCATTCACCACCATTTGTTGGTAATACTTGAGATAGAACAATACAGGACATGTAATATATATGCTGTGTATCAGAGGAAAAGCTACAAAAAAATGTGTATACGTATATATAGTATGTAACGTATGTGTTTGTTGTGTAGGCACTATCCCATCGGTGTGCTGTTCGACCTGCACGCGTCCAACACGGCTCTGCCCTGGAGTGTGTCCGTGCACTTCAAGGTGTGTGTGTGTGTGTGTGTGTGAACGCTCCACTCCTTCCCTACATGAGTTCATTAATAGGGATGGGCATTTTTCAAAAATATTGTACAACAAGCTTACTATATATCTTAAGGTTTTCTTTCAGTTGAAAACGTTGGTAACACTTTACTTGAAGGGGTGTGCATAAGACTGACATGACACCTTACATGACATGACATTACTAAGACAACACAACCTGTCATAAACATGACATAGCAGATTAATTATCAAACTTAAGCACTTAGCTTTATGGGTTAGCATTACATAAACTGTGGTTGGTTTTGTCATTGGCTGTCATGAGGCCATTATAACATTTTAATGACAAATTCAATGTGTACCACTGTAGTCGAGGTCAAGAGAAATATTAATTTTTCCGAGCTGACAGACGGTGCGGAGACAGTGTGTGTGTGTGCTAAGCGAAGTTAAACAGCACTGTGTTTTCTGTTCTTAAACCGGTCTCCCACAACGAGACTTAAAGGAAGTAAATGTCTCAAAATCATTTTGCTATCAGAAGAAGATATCACCTCAGTCCACTGCTGTGTGGACACCATGTGATCTCACTGTGCTGCTGATATAATAACAGTTTTTTATAATATACAGTTTTTATAAATTTATAATAAGTTTTTTTGTAATGTCATTTTCATGTAAGTAATTCCAAACTTGGCGAGGCAGACAACGACATCATGTGATCAAAAACTGTCCACACACAGCGCCACCCAGTGCATTTCATTAGAACTGCGGAAGAAATGTAAAGGAAAAAAAGTAAAATTCGAATAGTGTTTTATTTTTGTAATAATAATTACAGATGTAATATTGGTTTATGCCTGTATGCCCCAGTGGTGTGCTTTCCTCTGCAGAACTTCCCCGAGCACGACCTGCTTCACTGCACATCCAACTCTGTGATCGAGGCTCACTTCATGTCCTGCATTAAAGAGGCCGACGCTCTCAAGCACAAGAGCCAGGTCATCAACGACATGCAGAAGAAGGACCACAAGCAGCTGTGGATGGGGTTGCAGAACGGTACACACACACACTCACACACACACACACTCACACACACACACACGCACACACACACACACTCACACACTCTGAACGACATGCAGAAGAAGGACCACAAGCAGCTGTGGATGGGGTTGCAGAACGGTACACACACACACACACACTCACACACACACACACACACACACACACAGCACACACTCTGAACGACATGCAGAAGAAGGACCACAAGCAGCTGTGGATGGGGTTGCAGAACGGTACACACACACACACACACACACACACACACACGCACACACACACACACTCACACACTCTGAACGACATGCAGAAGAAGGACCACAAGCAGCTGTGGATGGGGTTGCAGAACGGTACACACACACACACACACTCACACACACACACACACACACACACACAGCACACACTCTGAACGACATGCAGAAGAAGGACCACAAGCAGCTGTGGATGGGGTTGCAGAACGGTACACACACACACACACACACACACACACACACACACACACTCACACACACACACACACACTCACACACACACACACACACACACACACACACACACACACACACACACACACACACACACACTCACACACACACACACACACTCACACACACACTCACACACTCACACACACACACACACACACACACACACACTCACACACACACACACACACTCACACACACACACACACACACACTCACACACAGCACACACACGCACACACACACACACACTCACACACTCTGAACGACATGCAGAAGAAGGACCACAAGCAGCTGTGGATGGGGCTGCAGAACGGTACACACACACACTCACACACACACACACTCACACACACACACACGCACACACACACACACTCACACACTCTGAACGACATGCAGAAGAAGGACCACAAGCAGCTGTGGATGGGGCTGCAGAACGGTACACACACACACACACACACACACACACACACTCACACACACTCACACACACTCACACACACACACACTTTTGTTTTTGTCTCTTCATCACATCATGAAAAGTTCAGCCAGAAATGAAAATCCTCTGTCTGTCCCAAACGGTGTCCTCCTTCCACGGAGAGGCGTGAGGAGCTCGGCCGCCTCCACTGCTCTGTACTCCACACAGAGGCTGCCATTCCTCCAGGCGTCTCCTTTGTGTTCGCCGGAACACAGTTTGTTTGTCCAGCACTAAAGAAACTCCAGCCACTGTCAGTGATTAAAGTGATTTGTTTCTTTTATCAGATAAATTCGACCAGTTCTGGGCCATGAATCGTAAACTCATGGAGTATCCCACCGAAGACGGCGGCTTCCGCTATATTCCCTTCAGGATATATCAGGTATTTATTCTTTCATTCCCTTCATACAGTCACTGGGACACATGCGCTTTAGAAACATAAAACTACTCATTTAAAAATGTTGATGATATTAATAAAACTACATGTTTTCAGTTTATTGCAAAACATGCATGCATATATAGTGTAGAGCGTAGGGAGATTACACGATTACATGCGCAGTGCTTCATGGGAGTGGGCGGAGCTAAAGCGCTGTAATTTTCTGAACAGCATCATGGGTAATGTAGTTCTTCACTAGGGCTGGGTGATAAACTATATCATATTGAGATCGCTTTAAATAGTTATTGATAATATTCACCGTCTGCATCTCTATATATGAGGACATGAACTTTTCTGAGAGTCACTTCACAAACTTTTCACCGTTTTATTTGATAAACTACCGTCAAATACACACTGAAACTGATAATGACACCCGTCAAAATAAAAGTTCGGTTTAACTTTAAGAAATGATGACAGAAATGCATCACTACTGGATCGTAAAATGTACTTCTCAGTGTAGTAATAATAATAATCATTTTTTTATGAACATCCGTCAGAAAGTAAGTGTTAACAGTGACATGTTTTAGTAAATAATAATAATATTTCTAAGGAACATCATACACGATATTTTTTTCATCCATGTTTTAAATGTATACAGTTCTGTTGTGCAGCATTTTATTTGACAAAAAAATAAATATACAATGTTTTGTTGCAAATTAATTGTTATATTTTCACTTGATCACATTTTAAAAGCTTTACTACATTGTTATAGTTTATATAAATTTGTATTAAATTATAAAACCCTGAATCCCAAAAACAAATAAAATAGAATTTAGGAAAAAATCTAATTGATTTGATGGGGCCCTAAATTAAAAGCCCTAGTCTGTGGAGTTTAATTGTGAACAAACACATTTGCATGTTTGCATTAATTCTCAAGGTCTAACAAATATGTGGAAAGCATTTCCTTCCCCTTTAATGGCAAATTAATATTGTGATAAATATCGATATCATATGATATGGAAAAAGAAAGTCGTGATAATATTAGCCCTATTTTTCACCAGGAATTCGTCTGTTAAACATGATTATTTTAAAAATAATTGAAATAATGCGGGCTGACTTTAAAAGCTTATAAGTTATCCTTTAAAATCTATTTCCCTATGGAGAAAATGAAAGGAGTTTTTTACTTTTTTGTCCTTTAATGTCAGCGATATAAGACAAGGTGTGGTGATATCAATCTTTTTTTATGTAAATAGATTTATGAAGTGTATTACTGCATCGTTAGAATGAGACAATTTTAATAGCTTTTTGATTTACCGAACTGCTTTTGTGTGACACATCAACAAATGTGATGACAAGGCTTTATCTGTGTCTTTATATCTGCAATTGTAACATCCACTGATATCAATAATTTCATATCAGCTCTATGATGGTGCCATATATTGCTCAATGTTAAAAGCTGTTGCCAAGTCATTCCCAGAATGCTATTCACTTAATTTCCTGGGCATTTGTATGCTCTCATAAATGTGTGTATTTGTTTGAATGTTGGATTTGCATGTTTTAATATTTAAATGTTGGATTTGAATGTTTGAATATTTGAATGTTGGATTTGAATGTTTGAATATTTGAATGTTGGATTTGAATATTTGAATGTTGGATTTGAATGTTTGAATTTTTGAATGTTGGATTTGAATGTTTGAATGTTGGATTTGAATGTTTGAATATTTGAATGTTTGAATATTTGAATGTTGGATTTGACTGTTTGAATGTTGGATTTGAACGTTTGAATTTTTGAATGTTGGATTTGAATGTTTGAATGTTGGATTTGAATGTTTGAATATTTGAATGTTTGAATATTTGAATGTTTGAATATTTGAATGTTTGAATGTTTGAATGTTGGATTTGGCTGTTTGAATGTTGGATTTGAATATTTGAAAGTTGGATTTGAATGTTTGAATTTTTGAATGTTTGAATATTTGAATGTTGGATTTGAATGTTTGAATATTTGAATGTTGGATTTGAATGTTTTAATATTTAAATATTGGATTTGAATGTTTGAATATTTGAATGTTGGATTTGAATGTTTGAATATTTGAATGTTGGATTTGACTGTTTGAATGTTGGATTTGACTGTTTGAATGTTGGATTTGAATGTTTGAATTTTTGAATGTTGGATTTGAATGTTGGATTTGAATGTTTGAATATTTGAATGTTTGAATATTTGAATGTTGGATTTGAATGTTTGAATATTTGAATGTTGGATTTGAATATTTGAATGTTGGATTTGAATGTTTGAATTTGAATGTTTGAATTTTTGAATGTTGGAATATTTGAAAGTTGGATTTGAATGTTTGAATTTTTGAATGTTTGAATATTTGAATGTTGGATTTGAATGTTTGAATATTTGAATGTTGGATTTGAATGTTTTAATATTTAAATATTGGATTTGAATGTTTGAATATTTGAATGTTGGATTTGAATGTTTGAATATTTGAATGTTGGATTTGACTGTTTGAATGTTGGATTTGAATGTTTGAATTTTTGAATGTTGGATTTGAATGTTGGATTTGAATGTTTGAATATTTGAATGTTTGAATATTTGAATGTTGGATTTGAATGTTTGAATATTTGAATGTTGGATTTGAATATTTGAATGTTGGATTTGAATGTTTGAATTTGAATGTTTGAATTTGAATGTTTGAATTTTTGAATGTTGGAATATTTGAAAGTTGGATTTGAATGTTTGAATTTTTGAATGTTTGAATATTTGAATGTTGGATTTGAATGTTTGAATATTTGAATGTTGGATTTGAATGTTTTAATATTTAAATATTGGATTTGAATGTTTGAATATTTGAATGTTGGATTTGAATGTTTGAATATTTGAATGTTGGATTTGAATGTTTGAATGTTGGATTTGAATGTTTGAATGTTGGATTTGAATGTTTGAATGTTGGATTTGACTGTTTGAATATTTGAATGTTTGAATATTTGAATGTTGGATTTGAATGTTTGAATTTGAATGTTTGAATTTTTGAATGTTGGAATATTTGAAAGTTGGATTGAATGTTGGATTTGAATGTTTGAATTTTTGAATGTTGGATTTGAATGTTTGAATATTTGAATGTTGGATTTGAATGTTTGAATGTTTGAAGATTTGAATGTTTTAATATTTAAATGTTGGATTTGAATGTTTGAATATTTGAATGTTGGATTTGAATGTTTGAATATTTGAATGTTGAATTTGAATGTTTGAATGTTGGATTTGAATGTTTGAATGTTGGATTTGAATGTTTGAATGTTGGATTTGACTGTTTGAATGTCCCGATTGACAAATTCAATATTTGTTTAAATATTTAAATTGGCAGTTGCTATATTTTAAATTCACAGTTTAAATATTTGTCTAAATATTATATCTGATTATTTGATTTCACTGTTTGAATATTTCAATGACAGTTTGAATATTTTGATTAATATATATATATATATATATTTTTTTTTTTTGCTTGACTAGTTTATTGGCCTTTTTAAAAGTGGGCATGAAAAGGAAGTTACGCTCATCTCTTTTCCTCGATTTTATATATATATATATATATATATATATATATATATATATATATATATATATATATACTGTAATAACTCCCATGTACACTGTGCTGTAAAAATAACTACCTTATAGAAAATATGATGCCTCGCACACCTGAATCATTCATAGATGCATCAGATTAAAGTCCAATATGAACTCGAAAAATCTATTAATCTCACACACTATTCACACTTACATCATAACAAAAACAAAATCTAATTTTCAAAGACATTGTTATTTTCCAACAGCCATTTTTGGCGAAAAGGATGAAAGAAGAGAAGGAGATGCTGGATGACAGGATTTTGTTTGAATAAGAAATTAATGTATGAATTTCAAATTTTATATATATATATATATATAAGAGAGAGAGAGAGAGAGAGAGAGAGAGAGGGGGAGAGAGAGGGAGAGAGAGGGAGAGAGAGATATTAGATGTGATGTAGGTAAGCTGGTTTATTTTTCTTTTTTTTTGGCTAGTAGAAGTTCTGAATGGCCGGTAACTTAAAAATTTAGTAGCCAAATTGGCAGATGAGTGAAAAAGTTTTATATTCAAACCCTGAATGTTTTCAATATTCAAATTTCTCAACTTTTTTTTTTTTTTACTTTTTGACCCTAAGCCTGGATTAAGCCCAGGCTCTGATTATTCCTGTAAGATCCTATAATAGTGATCATGATATGCAGTCTGAGACCCGAGCGCGTCTCCGTCCTCCGCTCTCCTGCGCTCAGAGAAAGGCTTGTGACGGGTCATGTGTTGGTCTTCCAGGTCGAGTGTCAGGGGAGTTGAAAAGAAAGTGTCGGCACCCAGAGTATCACACTTCTCATCAGCATCAGGAGCCTTTCGGATAATGCCGCGCTCAATAATTAATCCCGGCGTTTAAAAATGCATGGAAGTAGCTGTCACTTCTCGCACTCTCTCTCTCAGATGATCTCGGTGAGTCAGTTTTTCTGGAAACCCGATCGAGAGCGGATCATCCTGAGACACCTTCTCTTCCCGAGACCCGAGGGTGTCGGTGTCACCGCAGCTTTTCACGGCACCAACATCGAGTCCTATTGTTCACCAGGCTGTGTTTGTCCAGCTCTTACAGAATGACACCGTCGGTCACTGACCACATGCGAGACGTGTGTGAAAACTGGATCGCGTCCAGCATTCGACACCTCGAGGCCGAAGGAGAGACTATGCCGTAACTGCCGGCTGTTAACACACTCAATATCCCGTTCCGCTGTTCACAGCATCACACACACTACTGTGGGTTCAACACAGCCGCTCACTGACAAGATATTAACACATGAATTATGTCGTTAGCTCTCAATAGTGACACAACGATGACTATTTTAGAAATAGTTTCTATTTCTGCGACGTCGCGGCTGAAACTACAACATGCGAAGTATGACGATGATAAACACTGATTATGTGGTTTATTTAATGTTAAAAGCATCTAATGTGAGTTTGTTGTGCGTTACAATATTGTGTTATTCCCTAAAAATAAGTAATTGTGCTACTTTTTATGGAAAGTGATGTTACATCACTATTGTTACTTTTTCTTACCTGTGCACCCAGCAGTATCTAAGAAGCAACTAAGTAACGCAATTACTTATTTTTTAGGGAGTAACACAATAATGTAATGCACAACAAACTAATATCAGATGCCTTTTTTATGTTAAAAAATATTTTGGCAAATGTAAATGCTCTTTCACACCAGAAGTGAAATGAATAAGCCTCAGGCTGAAGGAAATGTAGATTAGTAGAAAAAGTAGTATCGTCACTAACATGTATTTAGACAACAGAACATTTCCCCCTGTAGTCAATCATTTTATACATTAAAACTCATCTTTGATCACCAAAATGATATATCTTGAATGTAACTCGACACCCTCGCCTCATTTAGTATGCGCGGTTCTATGAATATGCAAATGAGCCCCGCCTCCACTCACTCACTCAGCTCAGAGATCCACTGGTTGACGATCACACGTTGATCTGATTGGTTACAAGGTCGTTTGTGACGTCAGAAACACCAGCGATTTCAAACCGTGTGTTTGAGACTGTCTTTGGTTCACTGCAGTTTTAAGGAGGAAATACTCAGCAATGCTGTCGACTTATGAACTTACACATGGTGTGTCTTAAAGCGTATTAAACACACCACATAGACACATAAACAACATTAAACGCTGGATTTACCTCAAAACTGACCTGAAAACCATAAATGTTCAGTTTCTATTGAAAGGGCTGTTGAGTAATTTTGCAGCTGGCAGAACTTGTTAAATAACCAATAACAGTCTTGCATATCAGTATCTTAATAGCTTTGAACATATGCTGTATTTTCAATTTACATTCATAGTTTTTTGATTTTGTGTGGAAATGATATTCTTCAATGACACAATTCAGATTCAGCTTTGTGTTGAGAACGTTACACTGTGATTGCACTGTCATTATTTATTTATTTGAACCCTTATTTAATCAGGCAAGTCACTTAACAACAAGTTCTTATTTTATTTCAACATTAAAATGGACATACAAACAAACATACATTACAATAAACACACATATTTACACATCATTTAAAACATTTACAAGCTGTGATAAAAACTCTCTATAGTCAGTCTAACAGTGTTGCTCTCTGTCCCGCTGCAGACGACGAGTGACCGGCCGTTCATCCAGAAGCTCTTCCGGCCGGTGTCTGCCGAGGGACACGCTCTTACACTGGGGGACCTTCTGAAGGAGCTGTTTCCCTCCAGCATATGTGCGGAAGGTGAGCCGTGTTCGCTGTTAAAGGGGACCTATCATGAAAATCTGAGTTTCTCCGTGTGTAAGTGCTATAATCGGGTCCCGTTGCATCGACCGACCCAGAACACGTGAAAAGTGAAACCCAGTAACTTTGTTCTGGTGAGCCTTTCTCTGCAAGTATGACAAACAATAAGCCGATCAGATTTCGCTCTCTTTCTGACGTATGAAGAGGATCTTATTATAATATTACCGGCCCTTAATCTGCACGTTTATAATATTACCGGCCCTTAATCTGCACGTTTATAATATCACCGGCCCTTAATCTGCACGTTTATAATATTACCGGCCCTTAACCCTCTGAGGTCTAAGGATTTTTGGGGTCCTTGAGGTGTTCTGACATGCTCTGACATTTGTGCTTTTTTCAGTTATTTATAAACATGTTAATGGCAAAGGTGTAAATTCACTCAATATAGCACAAACTGGACTACCGTAATTTCTGAGCAACAATTATGAAACATGTTTGTATTTTTGAGAGAATATTGCTTATGCATGGTTATTGAAAAAACTAAAACTTAAAGTGTCTGAAATAAGGCCACAAAACACATACTAAATATGTGTCCACAAGACTTGTGACTAATGAGTGTTGTTGCCTAGAATTTTTGCTTCAAAATGATCTGAAAATCATCCTGCCTAATCATTTACACAAACACATACACTGATTTAAATTTTATTAGAGACCTTTGGTTTGGAAAGGCAATATGCGTGGAGGCGTGTTCACACCTGAGAAGACAAAGGCCGGATAATGTGCCGCATAATGAGCTGCATATTAATTAGCCCTTTCACACAGGTGTGTCACAGGATCCCAAAGAATGCAAGGACAAAAGAAATTATCTATATAGCCTATACATATTTTACAATTAGAAATTGTAACCAATTACAAATAGGTTACAATTACAACAACAATTACAATTTTAACAATATTTCAAGTGTATTTCTTTGTAAAAACTATACATTTTATCATACGTATTAAAAAAAAGGTAAGGATTCATTAGTTTGAATATTGGAACAAACACTATAATAACATCTTAGTTGATCATTCAATATACCTACTTTATTTTTGACAAAACATCATACTATAGTATATTTAACTATGAGCAGAAATTGGTGGACAAAAGCGTACCTATTTAATGTGACAGTAGTCTTTTTTTACAGTCAAAACTTTATAAGCTATCCAAAACTAATCACAAAATCGTCTCTAAACATTCATATTTAGTCTGTAATATATTGTGTATGATATATTAGTATCTACATGTGAATTTGCAGCTTGTTGCTTATACAGACATTTTATTTCAACATATTTCAGTCTATTTGTACTCATACAAACTATATTGCTATAGCCTACTAAGATGTGTTTATGTAAACATAACGTTTACTAATGTAGGTGCGAGAGTGAATGAACAAGGCACAGACATGCGCTGTATAACTGTAACCATAGTAAACAAAGCGCGCGCACCTTTGCCGTTCACTCATCATTTAGCCTACACACAGACACGCAATTCATATTTAAACAGTCTTTTTGCGGTTTACAGTCCGACACTTCAATATCACGATTAGAACAAAGCACTAGAATAAATGACTTACTACATCAGCTGGATCCGTTGCTCCTCGAAATGAAACTACCAGCACTTCTGGTACATTTTCCAGGGTTAGATATTCCTCACAGCGAAAGGATACGCTGTGTACACAGCTGTACAAGATACTTACTAAACACTATGTGTTTTATAATCCAGCTGGTGGGCGTTGGCATGTTTGAACGGCTTGTCTAAGATCATTTGCGTTTGAATAGCGCGCGCTCTCCGTGGGCGTGGCACATTAACGCGTAATTAGGTATAATGAGCTGGAAAGAAAAATACTGACATCTCTCACTTTTCATACAGATTACATAAGCTAAGAATATTTGTTTTTTTATATAAATTCATTCATTTAAAAGAAGAGAGTTCAAGCTTCATTATGGAAAAACACTCGTGCCTGTATGACAAGTATTCGCGGAATTAAAAATAATCTTAGGACGCGTTTCAGAATGGACTGACAGAGAGAAGGCAGAACGCGCATCATGTTTGTTTGCGTCGGAGCGCGAGCCGTCGTTCAAACTCAAGATTGCCGGCGTGCTGCAGCTGTGCTTATGACGGAGAAACAACCTAAACTGCCAATTCTCCAGTGACACCTGCTCATAAAACAAAGAGGTAAAAGGAAAAAGACTGATGACGATAAACAACCGAAAAAGAAAGAATTACACAGAGCCCATTGACTCGGTGTCAAAACTCTAGCCGCATAACATAAAATGTCACGCACTCTGCTAAGCAACAATTGAAACCTGCTAATTCACTGGCTTGTCATGTTGCTGAAATAATGTACTAGCACACCTTATCTAGCATTATATATCGCTAGAATAATTACTTACATGCTGTAACGTTAGTTACCGTTATATTAACGTTATCTTACTAGCTATTTATAACTTATAGAAAGAGTGCAACGTTATAAAGTTACATGTAGGCTATTGGAAAATACATAATGATTTGAGGACCAAGTTTGTAGTCAAAGTATGGGCAGGCCATAGTCAATGTAAAGCATATTATTGACGTTTAGTCCCTATTAGTGAATGTGCCATATAACTTTTTATCCGCCGTCATCGGTGGCCCTGTTTACTAGCCTGCGCGTTCACGACAGGCTCCGCTGTGGAGGACGAGCTGTGGAGGGAGGGCTGTAGTGCAGAATAGAGCAAGGGGGTGGGACCTGGAAGTTAAGCTTGTTCAAATTTTCAGGCTAAGTCAACGTTTTCTCAAGACTCCCTACTGCAGCTTTAATCTGCACGTTTATAATATTACCGGCCCTTAATATGCATGTTTATAATATCACCGGCCCTTAATCTGCACGTTTATAATATTACTGGCCCTTAATCTGCAAGTTTATAATATCACCGGCCCTTAATCTGCACGTTTATAATATTACTGGCCCTTAATCTGCAAGTTTATAATATCACCGGCCCTTAATCTGCACGTTTATAATATTACTGGCCCTTAATCTGCAAGTTTATAATATTACTGGCCCTTAATCTGCACGTTTATAATATTACTGGCCCTTAATCTACAAGTTTATAATATCACCGGCCCTTAATCTGCACGTTTATAATATTACTGGCCCTTAATCTGCACGTTTATAATATTACTGGCCCTTAATCTGCAAGTTTATAATATCACCGGCCCTTAATCTGCACGTTTATAATATTACTGGCCCTTAATCTGCAAGTTTATAATATCACCGGCCCTTAATCTGCACGTTTATAATATTACTGGCCCTTAATCTACAAGTTTATAATATCACCGGCCCTTAATCTGCACGTTTATAATATTACTGGCCCTTAATCTGCAAGTTTATAATATCACCGGCCCTTAATCTGCACGTTTATAATATTAGCGGCCCTTAATCTGCACGTTTATAATATTACCGGCCCTTAATCTGCACGTTTATAATATTACTGGCCCTTAATCTGCAAGTTTATAATATCACCGGCCCTTAATCTGCACGTTTATAATATTACTGGCCCTTAATCTGCAAGTTTATAATATCACCGGCCCTTAATCTGCACGTTTATAATATTACTGGCCCTTAATATGCAAGTTTATAATATCACCGGCCCTTAATCTGCACGTTTATAATATCACCGGCCCTTAATCTGCAAGTTTATAATATTACCGGCCCTTAATCTGCACGTTTATAATATCACCGGCCCTTAATCTGCACGTTTATAATATCACCGGCCCTTAATCTGCACGTTTATAATATCACCGGCCCTTAATCTGCACGTTTATAATATCACCGGCCCTTAATCTGCACGTTTATAATATCACCGGCCCTTAATCTGCACGTTTATAATATTACCGGCCCTTAATCTGCACGTTTATAATATTACCGGCCCTTAATCTGCACGTTTATAATATTGCCGGCCCTTAATCTGCACGTTTATAATATCGCCGGCCCTTAATCTGCACGTTTATAATATCGCCGGCCCTTAATCTGCACGTTTATAATATCGCCGGCCCTTAATCTGCACGTTTATAATATCGCCGGCCCTTAATCTGCACGTTTATAATATCACCGGCCCTTAATCTGCACGTTTATAATATCACCGGCCCTTAATCTGCACGTTTATAATATTACCGGCCCTTAATCTGCACGTTTATAATATTACCGGCCCTTAATCTGCACGTTTATAATATCACCGGCCCTTAATCTGCACGTTTATAATATTACCGGCCCTTAATCTGCACGTTTATAATATTACCGGCCCTTAATCTGCACGTTTATAATATCACCGGCCCTTAATCTGCACGTTTATAATATTACCGGCCCTTAATCTGCACGTTTATAATATCACCGGCCCTTAATCTGCACGTTTATAATATCGCCGGCCCTTAATCTGCACGTTTATAATATTACCGGCCCTTAATCTGCACGTTTATAATATTACCGGACCTTAATCTGCACGTTTCTATAATGTTCTGTGGTTGAGCACAGACGACACTGAACACTATTGACCAGAACATGTCACCGCTGTCTTAGGGTGTATTCACACCAGGAAAGTCCGATATTTCACTTGCTTTGGTCCGGTCCAAGGGGAGAAACGAACTAGAGTTCGATTCAATCGAACCAAACAAGGCAGGTGTGAATACACCCTTATAAACACCTCAGGAACTGTGGACACTTGTGGAAGAGTTCAACATGATGAGGAGATGATCAGTGTAACTCCACAACAACTACACAAATGTCTCCGCTAACATTCAGAAACGTGTAAAAGTGAAGCTCTCCCTGAGTCTCTCCGTAAGGCTGCACTCGCTGCTGGTTACTCCTGATTCTGGATCAGTGAGATTGGCCTGTGTTGTTATTGCCGGAGTCTCTAAAGCTCGTGTGAAGGCTCCGCCCTCTTCTGAACGGCGGCGGAGCTAAAGCTCATTTGCATTTAAAAGAACACACACAAAAACGGCGTGTTTTTGCTCACACCCAAAAAGGGGCAAATTTGACAAGCTATAATAAATGATCTGGTATTTTGAGCTGAAATTTCACTCTCAAATTCTGGGGAAACTATAGGTTTATATTACATCTTGTGAAAAGGGGCATAATATGTCACCTTTAATCTCTCACGGGAGGTCGTAATCAAAGATTAGTGGAGGAGACATTAGAGGAAAACATCTGGAGATAGACGGAGGAGATGTGAAAAGGGAAAGACAAATGAGGGTTGCATGAATGAAATCCACAGCCAAAACAGAGGCGGTGTGTGTTTCTCCTGATGGGAAGTAGATAAGCAGACAATAGCAGTGAGGAACCCAGCACATCTGTGTCTATTCAAGCCCTGATGCTTTGTCTGTGGTTTGGTTGAAGAGAAAGTGGCACTCTGTGTTTTGTTATTGCTCTGCCTCTTCCAGATATGTGGGATCTGCTCTGATAAACGCTCAGGGAATCTCTACTCGCTCAACCTGGGAAAGGCCTTTTCTGTCACAGCACTAGGGTTGGGGATTCTTTGATTCTGATTCGCTTATCTATTCCTGTGTGTGCGTTTTAAAGGACTCGTTCACTTCAGAATTAAAATTTCCTGGTAATTTACTCTCCTCCTCCACGTCATCCAAGATGTTCATGTCTTTCTTTCTTCAGTGGAAAAGAAATGAAGGTTTTTGAGGAACACACTCCAGGGTTTCTCCATATAGTGTCTTCAATGGGGTCCAACGGGTCGAAGGTCCAGATGTGAGTTTCAGTGCAGCTTCAAAGTCTCGACACGATCCAGCCGAGGAATAAGAGTCTGATCTAGACAAACCAGCGGACATTTATAACACAATACACATTTATATACTTTTAACCACAGATGCTGGTCCTCTTTTCCTCTTTTTCCACCTCTTTTCCACTGAAGAAAGAAAGACATGATCTCAGATGACGTGGAGGAGGAGAGTAAACTATCAGGAGATTTCAATTCTTAAGTGAACGACTCCTTTAATCAGGGTTAATCTTTTTCTTTTTTACATTTTATTATATTATATTTGATTTAAAGTTCTGTACTATACCTACCTGAAAAACTAAAAACACTTTATTTAATTCGGTTCATGGTTCATTTGTGCTTTTGCTCATTTCTTTATTTGTTCGTATTTTATTACTGACCTTGTCTTAAATAATGTATATTAGTTAGTCTAACCGTTTTTGCTGTGGTGCTTTTGTTAAAAGCATAGGCACAAGTGTTCAGTTGCCTGCTGAGGTTTGTTCTTGGTAAAAAAATTTTTGGACATTTGAATTAATTTTTTTCTCCCTTATTGGAATCAAAACTGGGAATCTCTAAGAATCGGAATCACTCAAATCCAAACGATTCTCAACCCTACTTGAGTCGAGATGGTCTCAGTTCATGTATCATTGGCTTGATTAATCATTCATCAATACAGACATGAGTGTATATCTCCTCTTTGTGACTTGAGACGTCTTGTTTTATCAGCAGTTTTTCTGTATTGTGTGTGTGTGAAGCTTTGGTGTTTTAGTGCCACAGACGATGACTTGCAGTCCTGTTATGTTTGCAACGAAATGGGGATTCCCACAAATAAAAATAAACAGGATTTGCAGTCAGACTGACTTGTAATGTACGCCCAGTGGAATTGAATCTGTTGATAGATTTGATCCATTTTGGGGGTAAAAATGGAGACATGCTCAAATGTTTCGGCCTCTCCTACGCTTTTCACAATAAGATAACAAATTTATATGTATCGAAATGGCGATGCACGGTAATCTAAAATTTCCCTTTGTTCTGCTTTAGAAGTTGGTCAGAAGAGTGAGGTTTTATAGTGAATAAGAGGGCGTGTGGTGGTATTGCTTCAAATAAATGAATTGCACAGAAAACCCCCGCCCATCATCCCTTCATATCCACCCACGGGTTCAGAACGCTCCAGCTGGGCCGCCCACCTCCATCACACGCTCGCACACGCTCTCACACACTCTCACACACTCTCTTACCTTCATAGTGTGATAATAAACGGGGTTAGTGACTCAGAAATTATCTGAACTCTAGATTTTGAGGTTAGAAATCAGAGGGGTTTTTAATAAGACTCAATGTTTGATATGTGAGATATCGTAGTTTACACGATGTGCTGATGGATTTTTATCAACAGTTTTTGTTTGAAATATACAGTCAAACCAACATTTATTCAGACACCTTCAACGTTTCTCACATTATCTCAGTTTATTCGCTATAGTTTAGGAAATGGTGATAAATATGAGCAGAACTCAGAGTTCTCAGATCAGTGGATATTTGACTGGTTTTATCCGTCCTTCTGTTAGACTCTCACACATGAATTATGTTGAATATCTGTCAGCTGTTAAATTTAACTACACAATTAGATAATACCAGTTTAGCTCAACCAGTGACCAAGCAATGCTTCATGTTGTTCAGTGTGTGTGTAAAAAGAGCATTAGCAATTACAGAAAACACACTTCAGCAAAACATCATCAGCTCAAAGTGGAGGAATCATTTCTGGTCCCAGATGTGTGTAAATGTCACTGGTAGTCTCTGTGTGAAGAGTTATTGGGTGTAATATGTCACAGTTTACTTTATTTTGCTCTCCTCACTTACATAACTGAACTATAGTGTCCTGCACACACTAGTGAAACATATCAAAAATCATATCTGGTGTCTGAATCATTTTTTATTTGACTGTACATGAATCTATAAGGCAGAGCATACACCTTTAGGTCTTGTTTTGAATTATTTTTATTAAAGTTTTGATTTGAAGGGTTAGTTCACCCCGAAATACATTCGGTCATCTACTCGCCTCTATGTCGTTCCAAGCCCTTTAAACTTTCATTCATTTTCATAAGCATATTTTTAATACGCTTTAAGACACACCGTGTGTAAGTTCATAAGTCGACAGCATTGCTGAGTATTTCCTGCTTAAAACTGCAGTGAACCAAAGACAGTCTCAAAAACACGGTTTGAAATCGCTGGTGTTTCTGACGTCACAAACGACCCTGTAACCAATCAGATCAACGTGTGATCGTCAACCAGTGGATCTCTGAGCTGAGTGAGTGAGTGGAGGCAGGGCTCATTTGCATATTCATAGAACCACGCATACTAAATAAGGCGAGAGTGTCGAGTTACATTCAAGATATTTTAAGGCATGAAGAGGAATAAAACGTTTCAATATGTCATTTTGGTGATCAAAGATAATGATTGACTACAGGGAGACTTAAATCGTTCAACAAGACAGAATTTTGTATGTTAAATGTCTACAGGATGATGTTGGGAATATCTGTGACAGACGCTCTCATTGGCTGCCTGTCATGTTTGTTTCTATGACCCGTGTGATCGTCTTGACCCCGCCCTTCTTCTTTCCTGATTATTGGTTTATTTGCCACACCTGTCCTCTATTTGCCTCCTGATTCCCTTCCCTGTTTATTCTCCCTGTGTTCTCAGAGCGTTGTCTAATGTTCTTCTTGTCAGCCATTTAATAAAGCCTTTTCCAAACCTGACTCTGAGAACTGCGGGATTTGGCTGGTTCTGGTTTCGACTACTGAAGTTTACGGTACAACATTAGTGCCAGCAACGCCGAGGTCATCCCAACATGCATGGTTTATTAGTCATACCGGCGCACAGAAGGCCATGCTCGGGCTTTCCTGTGGGCGTTCCTCATAACTGATGAACTAGCAAGTTGTGAAAAAGTTGTGTTCGTTTACTATATGAGTTTGTGTTTTTGAATTCCCCTCGCATCATTCTGAGAGTGAGAGTGGGGACACTCCCACCTTACACAAACACACACACACACACACTCCACGGGGGCGCGCACACACGTTTAAACTATTAATTTAAATCCACTTAAAAGAAATGATTTACAGGGACATAAAAACTACAGATGCAGCAAATGCATGTTCATCATGATGTCCCAGTGGCACACAGCAGATCTCCACCATATTCAGCGTCTCTCAGTGACGGACACATGTACATATGACCTATAATAGCAGTGCTTTGCTAGCCGTTTAACCCTGTTTTTGGGAATCCCAAGTTGTTGAAGCCCTCTTACAACCAGCCTGTGTGTGTGTGTGTGTGTGTGTGTGTGTGTGTGTCCTAAGCTGCCAAATATGAACACAAGTAGTCGGCTCTGATAACCTAGTTCTGAGATGATGTTTAGGAGTGGTTGATATTTAATAATCGTAGTCATAAAGGCTTCTTCCACACTACAGTGATACATGAGCAGCGCACTGATCTCCTCGCGAGCCTCAGCGTCTGCTGCATTAGCACACACACACACACGAGAACAGCTTTCAGTCATTACACTTCTGAAACATGGATGATTTACACAGGAATGTTTGTATATTTGAACTGAAGATGAGAAAAGGCTTAATATGTCCTTCACTATAAGGTCCAGTGTTCTGTCGTGGCGTGTGATGTACACTCCTGTATACGCATGGCAGCCGCTCGAGGTGTGTGTGTCTGTGTGTGTGTGTGTGTGTGTGTGTGTGTGTGTCAGTCATGTTCTGCAGTGAGGCAGACCATGAGGAACCCCAGTTTGAGGAAACCAGATAGAAAGGGTTTCTATGTGGTTCTATTTGGTTTCTCTCTCTCTCACACACACACACGCACACACACACACACACGCACACACACACACAGACACACACACTCTCTCTCTCTCACACACACATACACTCACACACAAACACACTCTCACTCTCTCTCTCTCTCTCTCTCTCTCTCTCTCTCTCTCTCTCTCTCTCTCACACACACACACACACACTCGTCACTCTCACCCTGTGGGTTATTCGTCTCGTTGAGTCTGCTTTTGTCCAGTTTGTCCGTTAACTTTATAGTTCTGAGCCGTTCGGGTTTTTAGAAATCAGAAATCTCTCATGGATTTTATTTTATTCCAATAACCCTGCATCAGTTCTGTTATGACGTGGGGTTCTGCTGATGAGAGAGTGTGTGTGTGTGTGTGAGGGTCATCCTGTGTGTAGTCATCTGTGCCGCCGCTTGGTGAGTCCCCTGTTCTTGTGTGTGTGTGTGTGTGTGTGTGTTTTCACTTCTGTTGAACTGAAGACCATGAGACCAGACTAACTGTGCAGTGCCAACACACTCGTTAGAGGATCTTATTAAACGCTCGCTATATACACTATTATTCACTAGCATTCTTCATGGAAACTTTTTATGTCATTATTATTATCATCATCATCATCATCATCAATTATATTATTATTTAATAATAATAATCATAATCACCTCCACTAATACATCTACAGTGTTATTCTAACTTTATTTTAGTTTTATTATAGCAGTGTTAATACTTTTATTTGTATATTTTTTGTTTTCATGTTCATTTTTGTTTAATTTTTAGTAATTATGTGATTTTGTCATTTTATTAGTTTAAAAAAAGTGCTATTTAGGGTTAATTCGTTTTTATTTAATTTTTAGTTTCTATTTATTTCCAGTTAATAATTTTAGTGCGTGAACTTTTTGCCAAAGTAACATCTCTAATTTTCATTTAAGTTTAAGGTCTTCAACTGATGTTTATATTTTATTTTATTTCAGCTTAATTTTAATTAACTTAAATGTTTTATTAGTTTTAGTTAACGATAATAACCTTGATCTACAAGTGTTCATTACTTCAATTAGCTCGTTGTTTCTGACTTTTTTAATTAATACATGTTAATCTAACTGTGATTTGTATATGTACATTTCTGAAATACACGGGCCATTGACAAATAAGGTTTTTAAAAGTGTTAAAAAAAGATATAATTCATTTTGAAACCATTTTTTAGTTTTACTAAGTGTTAACAATGAGATTGTGGTTTTTACAACCACACTTAACACTGCTTATGTCATTTTTTACAAGATGGACAAAATCTGTCACCAAAAAAGTAATTCGGTTAACCATGAATATTTAAATTATTAATGTGCAGATCAGTAACTCAGACAGTTCCTCTGATAACAGATCACTGTAAACTGTAATGTGGACTCGTGTATTTTCTGTAAAGCTGCTCTGAAGCGATATGTGTTGTGTGTTGTGTAAATAAATATGAATTGAATTGTTTTAGCACAAAAACAAACATCTCAATAGGTGATATTGAAAAGAAATCTAAGTAGCGAAGCACAGCACATATAGACAGTGGGTTAGCCATTCGACATGCATGGAACAGCTGAAGAGTAAACGCTGGTGTACTGGTTGCGTGGCTGTAGTTGTGTTGTTGCCCCTGACAGCTCAGCCGATGATGCATGACTGTAGTTCAGGGTAATTGATCTGACTGAGGGAACGCTGAGGCCGTGCCTTTTTGACCACTCGTTTAATAAACAAAAGAGTGCATTATGAGGAGAAGTTCCTTCCTGCGCTCGTTATCAGTGTCCTGAACCTCTCAGCCCTGAGCTACAGCTCACACACACTGATAGATGAGTGTGTGTGTGAGCCACAGCTCATCACACTCTGATAGATGAGGAGGACTGGCCTGATGAAGTGTGTGTGTGTGTGCTGTTCAGGACTCATCGTAGGGATGTGTTTATCTGGAGGGTTTACAGGGATAGTTCACCCAAAAGTGAAAATTAGCCCATGATTTACTCTCCCTCAAGTCATCCTAGGTGTGTATGACACTCTTCATTCAGACGAACACAATCTGAGTTATATTAAAAAATGTCCTGGCTCTTCCAAGCTTTATAATGGCAGTGAATGGACGTTTCTGTTTTGAAGTCCATTAAAGTGCATCTGTCAATCATAAAAGTAATGCACTTTTATGATGGACAGATGCACTTTTATGATGGACAGATGCACTTTTATGATAGATAGATGCACTTTTATGATGGACAGATGCACTTTTATGATGGACAGATGCACTTTTATGATGGATAGATGCACTTTTATGATGGATAGATGCACTTTTATGATGGACAGATGCACTTTTATGATGGACAGATGCACTTTTATGATGGACAGATGCACTTTTATGATGGACAGATGCACTTTTATGATGGATAGATGCACTTTTATGATGGATAGATGCACTTTTATGATGGACAGATGCACTTTTATGATGGACAGATGCACTTTTATGATGGATAGATGCACTTTTATGATGGATAGATGCACTTTTATGATGGACAGATGCACTTTTATGATGGACAGATGCACTTTTATGATGGACAGATGCACTTTTATGATAGATAGATGCACTTTTATGATGGACAGATGCACTTTTATGATGGACAGATGCACTTTTATGATGGACAGATGCACTTTTATGATGGATAGATGCACTTTTATGATGGATAGATGCACTTTTATGATGGATAGATGCACTTTTATGATGGATAGATGCACTTTTATGATGGATAGATGCACTTTTATGATGGATAGATGCACTTTTATGATGGATAGATGCACTTTTATGATGGACAGATGCACTTTTATGATGGACAGATGCACTTTTATGATGGATAGATGCACTTTTATGATGGACAGATGCACTTTTATGATGGATAGATGCACTTTTATGATGGATAGATTCACTTTTATGATGGATAGATGCACTTTTATGATGGATAGATGCACTTTTATGATGGATAGATGCACTTTTATGATGGACAGATGCACTTTTATGATGGACAGATGCACTTTTATGATGGATAGATGCACTTTTATGATGGACAGATGCACTTTTATGATGGATAGATGCACTTTTATGATGGATAGATGCACTTTTATGATGGACAGATGCACTTTTATGATGGACAGATGCACTTTTATGATGGATAGATGCACTTTTATGATGGATAGATGCACTTTTATGATGGACAGATGCACTTTTATGATGGACAGATGCACTTTTATGATGGATAGATGCACTTTTATGATGGATAGATGCACTTTTATGATGGACAGATGCACTTTTATGATGGACAGATGCACTTTTATGATGGACAGATGCACTTTTATGATAGATAGATGCACTTTTATGATGGACAGATGCACTTTTATGATGGACAGATGCACTTTTATGATGGACAGATGCACTTTTATGATGGACAGATGCACTTTTATGATGGACAGATGCACTTTTATGATGGACAGATGCACTTTTATGATGGACAGATGCACTTTTATGATGGACAGATGCACTTTTATGATGGATAGATGCACTTTTATGATGGATAGATGCACTTTTATGATGGATAGATGCACTTTTATGATGGACAGATGCACTTTTATGATGGACAGATGCACTTTTATGATGGATAGATGCACTTTTATGATGGACAGATGTACTTTTATGATGGACAGATGCACTTTTATGATGGATAGATGCACTTTTATGATGGATAGATGCACTTTTATGATGGACAGATGCACTTTTATGATGGACAGATGCACTTTTATGATGGATAGATGCACTTTTATGATGGACAGATGCACTTTTATGATGGACAGATGCACTTTTATGATGGACAGATGCACTTTTATGATGGACAGATGCACTTTTATGATGGACAGATGCACTTTTATGATGGATAGATGCACTTTTATGATGGATAGATGCACTTTTCATGATAGATTCACTGCCATTTTAAAGCTTGGAAGAGCCAGGACATTTTTTAATATAACTCTGATTGTGTTCATCTGAAAGAAGATAGTCATATACACCTAGGATGACTTGAGGGAGAGTAAATCATGGGCCAAATTTTCATTTTTGGGTGAACTATCCCTTTAAGGGCCAAACCACTATGGTTTGCCGGTTTGCAGGGATCATCAGGTCGTGATGTAGTTGTGTAGTGTTGAAGGTCATGCTGATGTCTGAACCATCACTTGCTGTCAAACTCAAACTGCATTAGCCGTTTAACCTCAGGGGTCAGCAGGCTAATGTTATAATGTCACCGCCTCCAGCGGGTCCTTCAGTTTTACACTCATATGCAACCAGTGTGTAAACGTGCTCAGATGATGATCATGCTGTGGTTTGAAAACGTCTGTTTATGT
Source organism: Tiaroga cobitis (assembly GCA_030578255.1). Taxonomy (NCBI): domain Eukaryota; kingdom Metazoa; phylum Chordata; class Actinopteri; order Cypriniformes; family Leuciscidae; genus Tiaroga; species Tiaroga cobitis. The sequence continues at coordinate 4,105,210 of CM060606.1, forward strand.
AGTTTACACATTTCATGCTTTGACTTGTGTAAAATGCCAGAAGGGATTAGGATGAAATAATCTGATTCCAGTTCTTCAGGAGCAGGATCATCAGCACCAACATGTCAGCAGTTGTACAGTTACAGTAGTGATGTCGTCTGTCTGTCACCAAAACTCAAATGTCTTCATTTTCAACATTCTACAGCACAAAATTATGCTGATTTTCTTGAATACCACTGAGCTGTATTAATGTTTCAGAGACAAAATATCTCTAAAAGTTTTATTCTAGAAATAAAAACAAAAAACGCACTGATTATACGGTTATATTGTTAAAATACAAGCATTTCGATTTTTGCAGAACAGTTGACGATACCAGCATAGGCCGGTGATTCTGTGTTTCCCAAAGCAGAACTACATAATTTCTTGTTAGTATGACGTGCTTCCCCTGATGCGTAACCTGCGTGTGCTTTTCTCTCCTCCTCCTCCTCCTCCTGTTCCCAGACGAGCCCAAGAGGTTCCAGGTGATGGTTCACGGGATCGAGCCGCTGCTGGAGACGCCGGTGCAGTGGCTGAGCGAACACCTGAGCCACCCGGACAACTTCCTGCACATCAGCGTCATCCCGGCGCCCAGCGACTGATCCCGGCGATCCCACCGGATAGAGGATCTGCACACACACACACACACTCACTCCTGATCTCTCATCGAGAAGCCTTACTGAGAGACGGTGCTCATCCCACATTAACTCTCCTGTTCCCACTCTCGAATCCCACTAACACACGCTTAGACTCGCACATCTGTGATTATGATCAGGAGGAGCGAGCCACTAAACTGCAGTACGGGATCATCGTATCCCATGGTGGGAGAGATGGAACTTAAAGCAGGACAAATCATGCCTTTAGGATTACAGGCACAGATATAGGAGACTTCATATAAACATGACGGTGACGTGTGTGTGTGTGTGTGTGTGGTTTCAGCTCACAGGAGGCCGTTACTGTAGCTCTCGCTCACACACACCGTTATCCTTCCTTTAATTATCTGGGAAAGGGTTTTCCTTTGTTTAGAGACTAATATCGTATCAAAAGTCAGTCAAAAGCCAAACAAGCACATTGACATATCGCACTGTTTCCGAGGAACCTTACAGTATTTCCTTTCTCTTCTTCTCTGAGTGTTTATTTACCCCCTGCCTTGTGTGTGTGTGTGTGTGTGTGTGTGTGTGTGTGGGACTGTAGACGACACACAGCTGACTCTCATTATTGGTGTGTAGGAATCGGTGAGTGTTTTCCCCGGAGCGACACACACACACACACACACCGCAGAGCTTACGCCACTTCTCGGCAGACTCTTCTACACACAGAGGCGTTTGTGTACACACTCTCAGATGTTTAGATCATTCCTCGCATAATCACTGAAATAAGATGTGCAACCCGTCTCTACTACTAATAACACGGTTAAATCATAACAGTTCAAATGTGCGTGATTGCTTTTCTGTCTTTGCTAGATTCATTTAAAATGCATTGAATTAAAACTATTTTATAGCTATGAAGTGTTTGTGTTTATTAATCATATCTCTCTCACGGGATCTCAGAAATCGTTTCAGAGAAACTCTATTCACTAAGACTCGCATGAGATATGAAGTGCAACATCCATGATGAACATTTCAAACAGTAGTAAGTTATCTTCACATGATCTCAGTGTGTGACAGTCACACCAAAAATGATTCAGACACCAGATATGATTTTTGATATGTTTCACTAGTGTGTGCAGGACACTATAGTTCAGTTATGTAAGTGAGGAGAGCAAAATAAAGTAAACTGTGACATATTACACCCAATAACTCTTCACACAGAGACTACCAGTGACATTTACACACATCTGGGAGCAGAAATGATTCCTCCACTTTGAGCTGATGATGTTTTGCTGAAGTGTGTTTTCTGTAATTGCTAATGCTCTTTTTACACACACACTGAACAACATGAAGCATTGCTTGGTCACTGGTTGAGCTAAACTGGTATTATCTAATTGTGTAGTTAAATGTAACAGCTGACAGATATTCAACATAATTCATGTGTGAGAGTCTAACAGAAGGACGGACAAAACCAGTCAAATATCCACTGATCTGAGAACTCTGAGTTCTGCTCATATTTATCACCATTTCCTAAACTATAGCGAATAAACTGAGATAATGTGAGAAATGTTGAAGGTGTCTGAATACATTTTGGTTTGACTGTATGTTAAAATTCACCAAATGTATGTTATTGGTCTTATAAACAATTCATCGATGCTTGAAAAAAAGGCATTTTAATTTGTTAAAATATCATAATTCTAATCTTCTGGTGAAACGACGGACTCCAATAATGTTTAAACCCGAGTCGACAGCAAACTCTCCTTCAGATCTGCCTCCGTCTGAACGCCTCATACGTTTGGTCCTGTTTAATCATGTTTCACTCAGATGTGTGTTACAATACACAAGACAAGATCATTTCTACTTCAGTTTTATCACAACTGTAGGAGGTGCCTGAGATCTGCAGCCGCTGAGAAGCGTAACCTTCGCAGCCCTTTTTAAAAGAAACTTTTTTTCTTCTTCTTACTGTGAAGAATATTAAAAAAATCTATAGAATATTTTTCCACAATAAAGAGCGTTTTGTGCACAGGAAAGATTTCATAGATGTTAAAGACTGATTCCCATAAAGAACCTTTATTTTTAATACGATACCCATATTTCATATTTAGTTCGATAATGTTTTTTATTTAATATTTTGTGTTTTTGGGGAAATTTATGCTGTATTTATAATCCATTTATTCACTTTTTGAACATAGACCTGAAAATTTAATTTCCAACTTAAACTGGTAAATCTTGAATGCTTTAAAGCACAGACTGAAGTTTGATCTCTTCTCAGAGACGACGCTCGGCAGATTATTGCTGAAGTGAAAACGGTGAACTTAACATTTTTAAAAAGTGAACTTAATTTTTTTTACAGAATTTTATGTTTGTTATGAAAAATGTGAAAAATACTGTTTTCAATTTTTACATGAAATATATTCTCAAAAAAACTGTGAGAAAATCAAAGCCATACATCTAAAGTGTGTGTTGCGCATGTGAGCTGATCTCTCAGTAAACGAGCGTCAGTGAGTGTGTGTTCGCTGCAGTTCCACACGCTTCCACTAGAGGAAACTCTCATTTGAATTTTTGACCATGAAACAGAACAAGTGTAAACTATTTTTTTTCAGGACAATTTGGACGTGTGGATGTGTGTGTGTGTGCGTGCATGTGTGTGTGAGTGGTCTTCGCACAGGAAGACGGGTGGGAGGCGTAGAGAACATCAAAGTGAAGCCCAGTTCTCTTCATGTGTTCATTAAATAAAGAGCTGTCCGAGACTCACTGATTCCTGTAAACCCGTCACTTAAAGATCACAGGAGCCACTCTACTCCTCTGTCATTCTCCTCAGACATTAGTTCTGCCGTAAGAGCAGTAAAAACTGCTTTTCTTCTTTAAACTCATGTCTTCATGTCCTGCATCTCGTGGTTTCCTCCATGGGAAGTGGCTTCAGTCCTGACTCTCTTTGAAGTGCAGTTAATGAGGTTCATGTCTCTCGTATGGGTCTGTATGCACATTACTCCCGTGTCCTGCACTCCCTGCACCGGCTGATTGGGATATAACAGTAAAACTCAAGGCCATAACTCTGTTGAGTTATACGAGGTGTCCGAAGACAACTTTCCCTCTGTCGGATGGGAACACCTGGAACTGAGAGAGGAGAGGAGGATCCTGAGGAACACACACACAACTCTCTCTTCTCATCTTCCTCAGACCTGTCATTAACCCGGGCCCTAATGGACAGGTGCTGAGGGACCCCGGGGTCTGGCTCATGACGACGATGACATCATTCTTTCAGTTTGTGTTTCCTTTCCGTTTTCTTTCATTTATTTTTCTAAGGATTTTATACTTTGATTCACTTCGTCCTCTTTCCTTCCTTTTTCCTGTTTCCTTCATTTGTTTCCTCAGTAGGAGTGAGTGGGCACACACTAACGCAGCTCTAGTTGTCACACACTAGTTTAAATACTTACACACATGCTAGGATGACGACACTTAGTGTATTTACTAGTTGCCATATCAACACTATATATAGAGAGAAAAAAATACACCAAAATTTAAAAATCTCTGGAAGATATCACTGAACATTTATTTAACCATAGCAAAAGTAAATGTATTATTTTGGTTTATTTAAAATTAAACAAATCTGATATTATTTTTACTCTTATATCTGTAATTTAACAGTTGAGATAGTTATTTAATGCTGATCTAACAGCAGAAACACTCGCCGGGTTTAAATAGTCCATGCAGATTAGGCAAGTTCACTGATTCACTGATGTCATACTACGCCTGTTGTTGTACGCATCGCGGCCGCTCAGAAAAATGAAATTTCCGATATATTGTTAAAGGGTATCATATATTTTCTAATATTATTCATTATGATGATTTCCTTATATGGTTATTATCTCAGGTGGACACCCAACTTAATATAGCCTACGATATACCATTTGAATCTAGCCATGATGATGTCAACGAATGGAAAAGTCAGCCAGCGCTTTAATGTGCCTTTAAGGCCCGTTCACACCAAGAACGATACAGATAATAACTATATTAGCGTCCACACCACCGATATCGTTCTGGTTATTCTAAGCGCGTGCTCGTCAGCCACTTAAACATAATGTAATATTGATTATGAACTATTTAACGGGAGCTTTTTGCTGTCCGCGATCGCGCCAAATTTCCACGAGCATCATCATTACGCGGTTATTAAGAAAAGTGCTGAGCTGGATTTACTGTGCCATCTAGTGATTTAGAAGAGAATAAAGTCAAAAACGCCTTTAGCTCCGATGTACAGAAGCAAACGTGAGATGAAATGCATTAGCTAAAGCCATGTGGTTTGAACTGGCATCTTCTGTTATCGCTGTGTTTGGACTCCTCGAGTGTGTGCACTGCTGTATCTCAGTCTCAGGTGAGCGAACACAGAACACGAGCATACAGGCCTGGGGGTTTACAAATCATGCACTGTGGTAATGTCAGAGCAATAACACTGTTTTGTGCAGTAACGTGTGAGATTAAGTATTTATTTACAAATAATTTGACTGTGTAAAGGTAAAAATGTAGATAGCGGTGTGTTTTTCCAATGAGCCTGTGACTTAGGCTATGTTTATATTATTCGGTTAAACAGTATGGCCATATCGGTAGATTCAGATTTGCTGTTGTGTCCATTCACTGTTCTGAGAACACAATTGTTTCTGCAACTTCCCCCTTTTAGCGTCAGTGATTCAGACATCTTCATCATCATCTTCATCATCATCATCATCACAGCGGGAAACGGAGAAAGCCAATTATCAAGTATAATCCACATGCTCACATGGGATCTATAAATGTACAGTTTTTGGAAGAGCTGGAAGGGATTCCAGTTGATGTAGTCAGTGTTCTGAGAACTGGATTAGGAAGAGCGTGTGTTGCCACATCTGTTTAACAGTCACAAACCGTCTAGACATTCAGTTCTGACGAGTTTCACTGCGAACATTTGTTCAGCATTTGACCTAAACACTTCAAACCAAACCCCCCAAAAACATCCAAAGACCAATACAGATGTAGAGAACATTTGTACTGGTCTTTCGAGGTTTTGTCTTGTTTGGTTTTGAGTGTTTCGGCTGCTTCAGGACATGAAGATTTTCATTAAAAATAAGAACATCTTGAATTAGACCTCTGAACTCCTAGCTCATATTTAACTTACAGTTATGAGGATTTTAGACTAAGGAGATCTCATAGTTAGTGGGCTACCCTGCATGGCACCCCAGATAGCCCATAAAAGTCCCCGTTGTGGTCACAATACTGCACACAAGATTTTGATGTTTTTGTGCAATGATAGTAATTGTCTTGCATTCATATGCAATTCATTATTACAGTGTGATGTATTTATAGGCCTGTTGTGGTGGCATTATCACAGCGTCACAATGATTTCTGTGGAGTTTGACACATTGGCGAATTCTTCTGTCTGTTGAGTCATGGATCTCTTCGTGGGAAATGTGTATGAAGCATCTCGTAATTGTCGGGTTGCTAACTTTTACCCCGGAGCTGCTCGCTATAGTTTTTAATGCACTGGTAACGGTAGTTTGCTGTATTTTGAAGCACCTAAGAATCAGATCTCTTACATAGTTTCTAAATTGAATGTATTTTTGGCTGTTTTTCTGCTGTATTTAATGCATGTTTTGCACATTTGTTTTTTATCTGAAGAACAAAAGTCATCATGATGCAAAAACTCTTTAAGGGTTAAAAATAACAGATCTGAATATTTTTTTAACTCAAGAAATATATCTCAGTGCTTTTGCCTTGCACTTAAGTTTTGCGTTCCCTGAGAAACTGCATTCGCTTGCAAAGATTGTGCAAACTTTTTGTTCATCACTATCCCTTTAGAGGCTCCATCTTAGACCTTTCTCTCAGAATCCACTTAGCATCAAGAATCAGCCACATTTTCCAGTTTCCCGCAGATGTTTAGTTTCTAAATTTAATTTATTTATGGCTGTTTTTAATTTTTTTGCACTTTTGAAAATTGTTTTTATCTGAAAAACATAAGTCATCATAATGCATAAACTCTTTAAGGGTTAAAAATAACAGATCCGATAGAATGACAAATGTTTTTTTAATTGAAGAAATATATCTCATTCCTTTTGCCTTTTCTCACTAAAGTTTTGCATTCCCACGTTCGCTCGCAAATATTTTGCTAAGTTTCTCGGGAGAAACCAAAACAATTGGCATATTTGAGGTAATTTTTTCACCAGAAGACCTTTGTCTCAGTATCAACTTTGCGTCAAGAATCAGACACATTTTCCAGTTTCACGCGGATGTTTATGTAAGTGAGCGGTCAGTTTTAGTGCCACGTGTGGTTTAGAGGAGAAAAAAATCAAACCTTGTACCCTATATATAATGAAAGAGCACACAAGTGACAAAAATGCATTAGATCAGTGAAGATTTATATTATAATTTACATTTTGTCAAAGCTGTACTTAAATAGCTACGTAAACCAGTATGTAAACAAAGACAGTCTTTTTCTTTAATTTAAAGCTGAAGATGAGGTGTAGACTTTGGTCATACTTTAGGGACTATGAGATACTACTACTACCTCACAGCACATTGCTCCTGCTAATATCGCTGGACAGAATCATATTAAAAACAAAGGGAAAAGTACAAACATAAGAAGAAAGACAAAGAGCCAGTGCATACGAAGGCAGAGGTGATCGCCACCACTGACCTCAGAACAGACAGTCGCAGCAGCTCACACTGCGTCCGCACATCTCTGAAGAGTTCACTTTGGTTATCGTTCACACATTCTCGTTTCTTTATCGTTTTTGGTTTCAGTGATGTGCCACACATAAGGAAGAAAAAGCAGTGTCGACCTCACAGCCTGTGTGTGACAGACTGCGTTCTGTGGACCACATGCAGAACTGCACACTGCGACAAAACATCACATATAGCTCTCAATACAAGCACACACACGCACACACACTCCCACATCTGAGGTAACAGTTGTTAATTTATAATATGCCCTTTTTGCATTCATTATATTGTGTAGAGCTCAACATTAAGAGAATACATGTTATGTAAAACACGTACACAGATATGTAACCTTTCCTAGAGTAAAAAAAAAGCCTTCCTCTGACTTCAGCCCACATTAAAAAAATCAACCTGAATGTGGGAAGCTCTTTGCAGTCGCGCATGAAATCACAGTCAACCGGGACACTATTTACAGTAACCATCCGCAAACAAGAAGATAGTAGAAGAAAATATATAAAACAGTAAATTACAATGAGTCATTGTAAACATCGTATTGGTTGTGAAGAATGACGCGTTGAACAATAAATTAAATAGATTACGTAACAAACTTAAAATGAACACCAAGAAGAGCAAATAATAATAATAATAATAATAATAAAAGATATGATTGTCTTTATCATTTGTGTAGGACATACTGGAGCACTGATGGACTGGATCAATGTCTGTTAGCCCTGAGTACTGAAGTCCCTGAACTTAAAGGGATAGTTCACCCAAAAATGAAAATTAGCCCATGATTTACTCTCCCTCAAGCCATCCTAGGTGTATATGACATTCTGCTTTCAGACGAACACAATCTGAGTTATATTAAAAAATGTCCTGGCTCTTCCAAGCTTTATAATGGCAGTGACCATATTTAAAACTTTATCGACTAAAATAACTAGCTTCCGGCAGACGGCCCACGCCTAAGTCGACTTACGCCACAAGAGTAACACTTGAGGATTTATGAGAATGTCATATACACCTAGGATGGCTTGAGAGTGAGTAAATCATGGGGTAATTTTCATTTTTGGGTGAACTATCCCTTTAAAGGCCTGATTCTTTAAGAAGAATTGTGTATTCTTGTCCAAAGCGTCTCGTCGGCTAGGTTTCCATGGGCTCCTCTGTCTCCTTTTTAACCGTGATGGGTAGGAGTTGAATAGGGCTGCTGCAATGAACCTTGATGACCGACGCCTCACTTCCATGTTCGCTCAGACGATACGATGTCGACGGGTGCCGGTCTCCGCTAGTGCTAACCGTGTGATACGACGCCTTAAAATCCATCTCTTGCCAGAGCAAACCAAAGATCTGTTTCTCCACCATGCCGTCCACGTCAAACCCCTCCATCTCTTCCAGCCGGTCTGCATTATCGCTGATGTCAAAGCGTTCGATCTCCTCGTTGACACGGTTGAGTTCGTCCAGGCTGCAGCTGGGAGGAGGGATGAGCGCTAGGCAATAGCCTTTGAGATGGAGCCGGAGACTGTTGAGGTGGATGTAGTTGCGGTGGCAGTGCGGACATTGGTGTGGACGCTCTCGTGTGTGTAGCCGTTTGTGCAGCTTGAGGTGGACAAACTGTGTAAACTTGGCTGGGCAGATCTTGCACTGGTAGGGCTTTTCCCCAGAATGCAACCGCAAATGTGTTTTCAAGTTGCTCGTGCTGCTGAAACGCTTGTGACACACCTGTGAAGGTCAAAGCAGAGTTTTAGGATCTCGCTCTCATCTGTGCTGAGTACTTGGTCAAAACTAAATTTATTCAGACACCTTTAACATTTCTCACATTATCACAGTTTATTCACTATAGTTTAGAAAATGGTGATAAACATGAGCAGAACTCAGAGTTCTCAGATCAGAGGATATTTCACTGGTTTTGTCCGTCCTTCTGTTAGACTCTCACACATGAATTATGTTGAATATCTGTCAGCTGTTAAATTTAACTACACAATTAGATAATACCAGTTTAACTCAACCAATTACCAAGCAATGCGTTATGTTGTTCAGTCTGCGGTGTAAAAAGGTGCATTAGCAATTACTGAAAAAACACTTCAGCAAAACATGTTCAGCTCAAAGTGTCTGAATAATTTTTTGGTTTGACTGTACATTATATTACATATTATGTTTATTTTACCTGGCACTCATGGGGTTTCTCTCCGGTGTGCACCAGAAAGTGTTTCTGCAGATGAGCCAGCTGGGTGAAACCTTTATTACAGGTCTGACACTTAAAGGGTCGTTCACCACTATGGACACGCAGGTGAACCTGAAAATAAAGATAGGTTAGATAGGCACTAGGGTTGGGAATCGAATCAAATTGAAACCCAATTCTGGAATCAAATACTTGAGGTCAGGAATCGGATACTTGTTATAAAAATAAGATTTCGATTCCTGTGTTTACTTGTCTTTAATAATGCTTGAAATTTATATTAGTTAGGCTAGTTGTTTTTCTATGGTATTTTTAAACTACAGGCAAAGTGTTCTTTAGCCTGTTGATTTTTGTTCATGATCTTCAGCTAAAATTAAATGTTTTGCAATAAGACTAAATGTGAATGATATCAAAGTTTTTTTTTATACCTTATTGGAATCGAAATTAGGAATCTATAAGAATTGCAATCGAATTGTTAAAATTTAAATGATACACAACAACCCTACTAGGCACTACGAGGAGTATTTCAAATATAGCACACAGAGTGACAGTTCTCTTGCTTACCTTGAGATTGGAAAGTTGACCGAAAGTCTTGGTGCAAACATTGCACTCGTACTTGATCTTCCCGTTCTGCTTCTTAAGTGGATAATCGAGACTTTTGTAGCCTGCGGAGCCTCGTTTCATCTTGCTGAGATTGATGGCCTCGTCCTCTGTGCGGCTGGTGCTCAGAATGGCTGAGGTAGGCTTGGTAGGGACGCGTCCCGTAGAGGCTCCTGAACCGGCTGTTGGAGACCCGCCGGCAGGGGCGTAGTGGTGCCCGTGCCCGTGGATGATGGGTTTGTCTTTCAGAGATGTGGCTGCGGAAAAGGCACTGGTGGCTGCTGGAAGAAGGAGATCCCTGTGAGCCGGAGAGTCAGGGGGAAGCAGGAATTGTCGACCGCCCTCGGATGGAAGCATCCCAGGTGGGAAGGGTACATGAGGGGGGATCAGGCTGCTGTAAAATGGGTACATGTGTGGAAACATACCCCCTAGGGTTGGTGGCCCACTCAAACTACTAACAGGGTAGTGGGGCATGAGGTAGCGTGAGTAGTGCGGGTTCGGGTAGAAAGGCATTGAGCCGGCCGGTGAGTAGCCATGGTAGTGGTTCAGGCCTCGACTGTACAGTGCTGGAGAGAAGGAGAGAAGAGTGTCTCGTGGCTCAAGGGATGCTGGTGCAGGACTGCTTTCTGGACTTCTCTCGGGACTGCTGTGTGCGGAAGGGCTGGGCGTCGCTGAACACTGTCTGTGGGAGCGTGTCGGGTGGCCAAACACTGTGGTGCTCTTTAAAAAGTCCTCGTTTAGGGAAGGGCGGAGCGGATAGACAGGACTGGGGTAAAGAGGTCGGTCTGGGGTGTTTGGGCAACGAGGATGGGTGGGAAGAGATCTGCTGGGTTCTTGCAGAACATCTTTCAAGATCTCTGAAACGCTGTGCTCTCTTTTCACCGGGTGCTTGACTTCGGTCGCTTGCTGCTTGGCTTCAATCAGGCTCTGCTCTGTTCACACACAATAAAACAATGTCAATAATTTTCTCACAAATTCACATATCTCTTTGTGTTACAGTTTAGCAAAAAATACCGACTTCTGTACCAAGTCAATTCTGAAATTTTTAAAAATGTAACTCTACTTTGTGTTATGTTTTACACATATTACTTGTAAACGAGATTGAGAAACAAGTACATCCAATCCAGTTATGGTTATTTTGAGGGACACAGCAGCTCCATTGTCCCAGAGCACATAGCTCTTCTTAAACCAAATTTCAACAAAGCACCCCAGTGGTTCACTTAGTGTGACAGTTTGACAAATTGTCTGGTGTTAGGGTCTACAGGATGTGAGCCTGACAGCGCCCCGGTCAGGGTGGGATGGATGCACTGATACTATCTAATGGGGTTCACTGAGTGGGTGTGGGGGGACGGATGGCGTCTTGCTAATAGGGATCTACATGTCTAGATCTCTCCCTTGTAGAGTCTACAGAGACCGGATATTATTTAGTGATCGATCTTTCATGAGCTTCCAAATTTCTGCACAACCTCAAACTTAAAAGCTTGCACAGAATTCACATAAAAAAAAAATCAGATGAGGAGTCAAAATGTTTGGGCTAAATAGACCCATTATAAACCACCCGGACTCTTCCACACACCCACATTTAATGAAAGGTGGAAAGCTAATTAGAAAATTACTTTCCCATACGTCTTAAATACTTATCTCCTTTAAAAGGATGTAAACAATTAAATAACTTCCTGCTTCCTGTCCACTCAACATTCACAGGGTTAATTGTGTAGAATTAAAGTGTGAATATGACTGTGTGCATCCCTTAAAAGATGCACCGTACTCTCTACTCCCCTATCCTTCTGTCCCGGCAGCTACGTGTAAACAAACCGAGAGGTTATCAGTTCTCCCCTCCCACCTCTCTTCCACAGATAGCACCAGTTCTGTTCCTCCCTAGAGAGCTTGCCAAAAACAAACAGCCGGCGATCACAGAGATATCAATCTGTCAGCACAGCCCTGCCGCCAGGAAGTTCAACTAGTCAATGGAGATGTTTTTTTCTTCTCTTGCGCACGCTCTTACTAGCCTCTCCTTACTTTTAAAGTGGCAAGCAAATGAAAAAGTTCCTCCCACACCTCCTGAGGCAGGATGGTAGGAATGAAGGCACTTAAGATACACGTTGGCTGGATGTGCTGTCGTTTTACACCAGACAGGGCCAGTGAAATAGAAAGTCAACGTCTAAATCAGTTTCATGTGGGAGGTTGTGTCAGTCATATCACCCCGTTCTGTAAGACTGAGTCACACTAGGTTTCTCTGCTATTCAGCTTTGAGATCCAGGGGCTATTATTCCCTCTTCAGGCTGCAGGTATGAGGGAGTAGGTGTAATTACAGACTTGTCTGTGTGTGTGTGTGTGTGTGTGTGTGTGTGTGTGTGTGTGTGTGTGTTTTGAGCTCAAGGGGTCGGCTACATCCAGTGGCCCCAGGGTATGCGCATGACTCTGGGGAGAGGAGTCACACTGACTGGCCTGTTCACCTAACTATAATCTCCCCCTATCCTCCGTATCAATCTTTTCTTCTGTCTCGTCCTTTCAGCTTTGAGGACTTTTATTGCCGGTTTATTATGTTGGGCAAAACAAACCTTAGCCTGCACTTTCATGTTTAAAGAACATCCTCAAACACCAATGGCTGGAGCATTACACTCCTATTCTTTGTAATTAGTCTGAAGGAAAACATTGTTGGAGAAGAAAGCAGAGAAATCGAGTGGTTCAAAGAATTCCGATCCTAACGCAGATGAAAGAGAAGACGCTGGTGTGTTTGCACAATGGTCTATCTCTAAAGTGGGAAGGCATGTTTTCCTTGACTTAAACTGAGATAACGAGGAACCAGGGGTGTCATCTATAAAATGCATAGGATCCTTACTAAAAGTGTATGTGCGCCTGAAAGGCAAAAATGGTAAGTTTTTAAGTCTAAAAATATTTAGACTTAAAAAAGCATGCGAACGCCAGAACCTGCACAAATTCCCCTTTATAAACCCCAGTCAGAGGGAGATTGTGCACATGCGTCTCCACCTCGAAATAACCATATATGAGCTGACAACGCCTGGTTTTACTATGCATATCCTATCATTTGCATATCAAATGCATATTCATCCATGTGAGACCATGTTTAACGGTACAAGACATTAGGAAAATATGAGATACGGATGTGCGTCACATTACATTGCTAAAAATCATTTAGTTGCCTATCCTTGGCTTTTTTTTAAATAAATAAACACAATTTTTAATTGCTTTTATATTTTGAATTGAAACAGAAAGGCGTTATTGTGCATAATTGATCATTATTTGCGTGAAAATATTTCCTCCGACCATGAGACTATTATTATCATGCGCTAAGCAATCTTCGCTGTTGTTAAAACTTTAAAACACAGCATGCCACGGGAAAAGTGTTCAAAAGCATCACATCCACTCCAAATATTCCTATTTATTAGAATATAAAAAATGTTGTAACTTCTCGGTAATGTAATTTAAGTGCTTAACTCCATTAATGAGAATGGCATATTTAATCATTCTTTTATGTATTTAAACTGTTATTGTGAACATGCACTGTATTTATGATTAGGACTCATAATGAATATTAAAGTGGTTTTCCTTAATCAGTCCCTCAGATCATCATCAGTGTCATTAAACTGCTCTGTCTCCATAATGTCCGTATGCATAATGTCCGTTTGCAAAAAAAATTTCTGTCAAGTTTGTTTTTATAAATCACAACTTATGTGTGTGAAGTGGCGTACGCCTCTTTCAGGGCCTGTTTTGTGCGACGCAACAGTTATAAATGAGACCCCAGGACAAAGAAAGAGAAGTTGTTTGCGTGAACTTACTGAGTTTTTGCATCATAATCTCTCCAGAGGCAGGGTAGTTGAGGCGGCGGGCAAACTCGGGGCAGTACCACACCAGAAGCTCCTGGTCTGCAGGAATGGCCTTGACGGTGTAGAAATAGATGCTCATCCCGTTTTGGCAGGCGGCAAGGTTCTGCTCCTGCTGGGAATGAGCTGGATTCACATAACGCATCCAGTTACTCTTCTCCTCGTCCAGTCCGTCCACAAAATGACGGAACTCTCCATTTGAGTATATCTGCAAAACATAAAGAAGTTTAAAATGAAGATCAGACGCGATTAAAATGTTCTGTTCTCAAGTCCCCCAGACTGTTTCTCAGGTCTATGAAACAAATGAGTGGGATTTGCTCTTATAAAGTCACACAGTGAGTCAGCAAACACCCCCGCACTAATATTCACAGTCTCTCCAACAGTCCTAGGTCTCGTCTGAAGTTTGTTAGGGGGGACGCCTGTCTCAGTATGAGGTTTACACTACGCTTGCAAGTTCCAGGAACACTTTTAGACGTCACAAACAAGGTTTCCCTCTGAAACGTCAACACTGTTCTTCCTCTTCTGCTTGATAAGCTCTCACCAGTGACTGTGTAATCACCTGGCTTGCAGCATACGGTGAAGGACTGACAGTAACTGAGGAAAGAGTGATATCAATGCTGTTTCTAGTGGGTAAAGACCAGAGTTGTTCCACTTGGGGATCTTAGATTTGGCAGCAATATAGAAGTGACAGAAAATAAGACTAGAGCGGGGGGACTTCACACTTTCTGACAGTAAGGAAAGAATGCATAACATGTCCCCAAATTACATTGCTGACCTTTTGGGGTTTTACATATCAGGTAGGACATTAAGACTAACGAACCAATTTATGCTGGCTGTCCCTTATTCTAAGAAGAAGTCAAAGAGTGACTGAGCTTTTTCAGTTGTGGCTCCCATGTTGTGGAACAGTCTTCCCCTTTATATCTGGCAAGCTCAAACAATATAGATTTTTAAGCCTCAGTTGAAAACTTCGCTTTTAAACTTCGCTTTTAGTTAAGGGTATTCTGTTCATTGAAGAAATAACTTATTTTTATTTCGTTTTTTTCTCTCTATACTAATCTCACTATACAGTTGTGTGTCTAAGAGTGTGTAGTCATGCCTTCATTTGCTAGGCTTGGTAAATGTTTTTATATACATCTATGTTTTAATTATAACTGTGAAGTACTTTGGGCAACAACATTGCTATTAAATGTGCTATATAAATAAATAAAGGTTGAAGTTTGTCCGTGACGACGGCTGCTTGTCACAGGTGAGAGAGGGGAATGGTAGTGGCACAACAACTGTGATGCTGACTTCATTCTCTGATCAAACGCTACAGTGACACGGACGATCCGTCGAGCTTAAGAAAGACGTATATTTACAGCAGCAGAACTGAAGAGTCATTCAGCACTTCCGGTCCCACACACTGCACAGTCAAATAAAGATGAACGAATCGCTGCACTCTCAGTCAGTACACTTCCCAAAACAGCAGATCTTTACTCAGCATTTTCTGATCGCTCTGAGAATACAAGCTCACTGCTTCTATAGCCATCCAGCCCATGATGTCACGCAGGAAGTCAGTCAGTGTAACAGGAAGTGACCCGGTATTTTTTTTTCACTTGTCCGCTCCTACTTTTATTGAAAGCTTCTGAAACAAAACAACTCACCCGCCAGAAGTACTTCCTGTTGGCATCTTTGGGGACATTTTCTGCAGTGTAACTTTCTCCCACAAGGGGGCCGAAGCGTGTGCCTTTGGGGATGTATTCTCTGCTTACTACACCAATGACCTGGTCAAAAACAAAAGAAGGAAAGCAGGTGGTTAAGAAAGAGGTTGATGACCTTACACTCTAAAAAAAAACTTGGATTGTTTTTTCTGCCCAAATCCTGGGTTGAGCCTTTTGGGAAATTTTTCAGTAGTTTTTGGTAGTTGTTGTGTTACCCAGCTCCTGGGTCAGACGTAACAACCTAGTGTTTGGGTAGTTTTCTTGTTTTACCCAGATCTTGGGTTAGACATAACAACCCAGAGGTTGAGTTATATATCTCTGCTTACTACACCAATAACCTGTAACCAATCATTTTCTGCTTCATTGCTAGCATCATTATATTAGTGTGTGTGTGGTGTGTGTGTGTGTGAGAGAGAAAGAGGGGTAATTAATTGGCAGTCAGCCAGATGTGCGCACTTGAAAGACACAGAGCCGTGCGTCTCTTCAGCCGTCACCTCTCCCGACAGCCAGGGGAAGTGAAAGGTCATCAAGGTTGTGTCCTGAGGCTGAGAGAGACGACTCGTTTGTCCCGCTTCACCTCTGATGAACCGCACAAACACTTCTGACGAGAGCGCCAGAGCTTAGGCTCTCCACACAACACCCAGTCATACAGGTGCGATATATGAATAAAGCCTATTAGAGCAGGCTTTCCAAGTTTAAAAAAAAAAATCCAATACATTTACAGTAATAAAATGGTTGCCAGAAATACGGTGGCAACATTTTAGGTTTTACAGACTTAAATTAAATTTACTGTAAATAACCGTATTTCATAAACTGATATAATGTTAATTTACCAACCGATTAAAGTGCTAATATCTGTTTTGAACCATTGTAATACACTGACATCCACCAATCACAGCGGAAATGAGTCACATGATGAACCAAAGCTCATCACAAGCCACAGTGTCATTCACACACACACTAAACACCATCATGGGAACACACATGACATGAAATTTAAAAATGCAATAAACATTAATTTAACAATATTAAATGTAACATAAAACCCTAATGTACTGATTAGAAAAAACCTATGAAGAAACAGTTATTTCACCAAAAATACATCAAACGTGAAGGTTTTTCACTGTAAATTGTACAATTACTTGTTCTTTTTCACGTCCAAAAAAGTTATTCACCGTATATAGTACGGTCTTTTATCGTTAAAATCACAATATTTTTCCAGTGTACGAGTTTGATTCTTTAAATACTTTTGTTTGGATCTATGCGCCTCACCCAACTCCTCTAAAGAGCGATTACAAGCACTCATTAAACGCAGTCTCTCATCAGCGTAATCTCCCACATGACTTCACTCACTCCTCCTGTTTGAACCTCAGGTGTTTCTGGAGGAAAGAGGGCTAGCTCTTTATCAGCTCATAAGTACATGCTCACAGGGAGAGATAACACAGACAGAGCAATTGATGAAAAAATCCATAACCCTGTTCCTATTGATCTACAAACACTTTGAAAAGAAGAGGCTTAATCCCATTGAAAGCGTCAGCCGTCATTAGCGCAGGAAAGGTGGAAAGTAGTGTGTTTGTGGATTGCGGTGGACACAGACGTGCAGATAAAGCCGGTTTGATAGATGGCAAAAGATCTCGCCTCTCAACTTTTGCACTCGGTGCTCGAGGAGCTTGTCATGCGGCGCGCTGATGTATGGATGTTTGTGTTAGCCGAGCGACAATGCGAGTTAGAAATTATTAGGCACACACACAGACATAGACAGGGAGTGTTTTTCTTTTTCTTTTTCTCTGACAGTGCAGATAAAGAAGATTAATACCAGTTGTGTGATCAGTAGGTGTGGCTTTATGGAGATGCCGTTCAAACAAAAAATCACAACCACTCAAAGTTCTTACAGTTTGATAACGTGACGCTCTCTCCGTTTGCTTGTGTTATCAGCAGGTTTGTTGTGGCCTGATTTCGGAAAGCAGGCCTGGAGTGTGTGTTGCGGAGCCGTACCTCTGTGGCGTGAGTGTGTGTTGCAGAGCCGTACCTCTGTGGCGTGAGTGTGTGTTGCAGAGCAGACTGATCTCATAAAATTGCGTGTGTATGACACGCCAATTCGTATTTCCATTTTTGGCGTGCCATCAACACGCACAATCGCTTTTCAGCGTGTTTATGAACGCAGTTGACTTAACGTTATTACTGTATATATAAATATATGACCTACCTCCACCCCGTCCCTAAACCTACCCGTCACTGGGGTTAATAGCATTTATGAGTCTTCCCCTGCCATCCTAGGGAAAAAAAATATCGCTCCCCAGATGTAGATCTACATTTTGCTTCTTTTCGCTCGGAAATTTAATGGCGTGTACATATACGCGGAATCACTTGGACATTAATGGCGTAGACATACACGCATACACGCGGATATCTCAAAATGCGTATAGATAACACGCCACTTGACTTGAAAGTGGCGTGTCTGTATACGCAAAAGTCATGATGTCATGTTGTGCAGAGCCGTACCTCTGTCGCGTGAGTGTGTGTTGCGGAGCCGTACCTCTGTGGCGTGAGTGTGTGTTGCGGAGCCGTACCTCTGTGGCGTGAGTGTGTGTTGCGGAGCCGTACCTCTGTGGCGTGAGTGTGTGTTGCGGAGCCGTACCTCTGTGGCGTGAGTGTGTGTTGTGGAGCCGTACCTCTGTGGCGTGAGTGTGTGTTGCAGAGCCGTACCTCTGTGGCGTGAGTGTGTGTTGCGGAGCCGTACCTCTGTGGCGTGAGTGTGTGTTGCGGAGCCGTACCTCTGTGGCGTGAGTGTGTGTTGCGGAGCCGTACCTCTGTGGCGTGAGTGTGTGTTGCAGAGCCATACCTATGTGGCGTGAGTGTGTGTTGCGGAGCCGTACCTCTGTGGCGTGAGTGTGTGTTGCGGAGCCGTACCTCTGTGGCGTGAGTGTGTGTTGCTGAGCCGTACCTCTGTGGCGTGAGTGTGTGTTGCGGAGCCATACCTATGTGGCGTGAGTGTGTGTTGCAGAGCCGTACCTCTGTGGCGTGAGTGTGTGTTGCAGAGCCGTACCTCTGTGGCGTGAGTGTGTGTTGCAGAGCCGTACCTCTGTGGCGTGAGTGTGTGTTGCAGAGCCGTACCTCTGTGGCGTGAGTGTGTGTTGCAGAGCCATACCTATGTGGCGTGAGTGTGTGTTGCAGAGCCGTACCTCTGTGGCGTGAGTGTGTGTTGCGGAGCCGTACCTCTGTGGCGTGAGTGTGTGTTGCGGAGCCGTACCTCTGTGGCGTGAGTGTGTGTTGCGGAGCCGTACCTCTGTGGCGTGAGTGTGTGTTGCGGAGCCGTACCTCTGTGGCGTGAGTGTGTGTTGCGGAGCCGTACCTATGTGGCGTGAGTGTGTGTTGCGGAGCCGTACCTCTGTGGCGTGAGTGTGTGTTGCAGAGCCGTACCTATGTGCCGTGAGTGTGTGTTGCGGAGCCGTACCTCTGTGGCATGAGTGTGTGTTGCGGAGCCGTACCTCTGTGGCGCGAGTGTGTGTTGCGGAGCCGTACCTCTGTGGCGTGAGTGTGTGTGCGTAGCCGTGAGTGTGTGTTGCGCAGCCGTGAGTGTGTGTTGCGGAGCCGTACCTCTGTGGCCTGAGTGTGTGTTGCGGAGCCGTGAGTGTGTGTACGGAGCCATGAGTGTGTGTACGGAGCCGTGAGTGTGTGTGCGGAGCCGTACCTCTGTGCCGTGAGTGTGTGTGCGGAGCCGTACCTCTGTGCCGTGAGTGTGTGTGCGGAGCCGTACCTCTGTGCCGTGAGTGTGTGTGCGGAGCCGTGAGTGTGTGTGCGGAGCCGTACCTCTGTGCCATGAGTGTGTGTACGGAGCCGTGAGTGTGTGTACGGAGCCGTGAGTGTGTGTGCGGAGCCGTACCTCTGTGCCGTGTGCCGGGTGTTTGAAGGCCAGGTTCCTGGGCAGGGACGCCTCGGCCCGTGTGCTCTCCACCGGACCCTCCCAGGTGTGGTCCTTCACCACATACGTGCATTTCTCCTCAAACTCTTCCTCCGTCCATTTTGTCATGTCTGCATCCTCCACGTCCATCTTGAGCTCCTCATTGTCAGCGGTGTAGGGCGCTCCCTCAGTAGTCAACATTGCCGAGCTGTGATGAGAAGCAGCCTGAGGAACAGAAAGAGTCAGACGTGTTGACTTGTGTCTGTGTGTGAGAGCTAAACATTATCTAGCTAAAGGGCAAAGGTTAAACTACATGAATGCTCTTTTTCTATGAAACATTTATGATGCACAAATATTCTTTAATAGCAAGAAATTCATTTGAAATTTTGTTCTTGTCTGAATTAGATCTCGGTTGTTTAACGAGGAAGATTTTTTGGGAACACTTCACTTCATCCTCTGGTGCTGTTCGGCCATTCAAACATTAAATTCTGTAACTTTTTTTAAGTTCACTTTTTAAAACAGTTTTCACTTCAGCAATAATCTGCCGAGCGTCGTCTCTGAGAAGAGATCAGACTTCAGTCTGTGCTTTAAAGCATTCGAGATTCACCAGTTTAAGTTGGACATAAAATTTTCAGGTCTATGCTCAAAAAGTGAATAAATGGATTATAAATACAGCATAAATATAATCGAATTCCATAAAATCCCTTAAAAATAAAAAAATAAAAAACATTATCGAACTAAAATATAGCACATTCATTAATTGAAAAAAATAAATACATTTAGTCATTTCTCTACGCGAAGAGCACCAGAGGTTTAAAGCCTTTATATAAATAATGTGTTTAATTATTAACCTTAAAATGCATGAATAATTGTAACCACAGTTATTATATATCACAATACTAGAAAGTGTAATCTATGAAAACACACGACAAACAACACATTTCATTTCAGATATAATAAGAAATCTGCAAATAATATAAGGCATTTTAACTTTGCTCACAACCATTTATGAAAAAATATAATGCAATATGAAAACTTGTATAATGCATTATACACAAAGTGTGATTACTAAAGCTTTATACATAAAGTGTTACCGAATTGTCTTTCAACACAGAGAAGCTAAAGTGCTCCTCAAAGTAAATAAAAGACATCCTGAGCTGAACTGATCCCAATCTCTCCGCTAGTGTCCTACTCTTCAAACTTGTATAATGCATTATACACAAAGTGTGATTACTAAAGCTTTATACATAAAGTGTTACCGAATTGTCTTTCAACACAGAGAAGCTAAAGTGCTCCTCAAAGTAAATAAAAGACATCCTGAGCTGAACTGATCCCAATCTCTCCGCTAGTGTCCTACTCTTCACTTCTGTCCATCAGCTATCCCTCGCTCCTCTTCCCGCTCCCTGTTTTCTTCCCGGAGGGAAAAAATAGTCACAAATGGAGGAAAACAGAGGAAGGAAGTCCCGTCTACTTCTGAATGTGGCTAAATGTGGAATCAGAGGGAACCATCAATCCGTCCCAGAGAATGTGTGTGTGTGTGTGAGAGGAACAGAAACAAAAGAGGAGAAATGTTTTTCCACTGGGACGCAAAGTGATTTAATCAATCTCCAACCAACACTCAAGCCGAAACACGGCAAATTCTCCACCAAAACTCGGACAATGCTGTTTAAACCTGTTTTTTAAAACTGAACTTTTTTCGTTCCTATAAACTACAAATGTTCACAGTTCTATAATTTGTATTAAAAAGTTCACTGAATAAGTCAAATTTCATGTTTCAGAACAGACAGCAACTTAAAAAAGTAAAAAAGTTGATTCGTAGATATTGTATGTTGTAGTTTAGCTTTTTCTATTATACTAGTATTTTGTACTTTTTTTATACAAGAGAAGATCAGAAAACAGTTTTCTTTTGTTTTTTTGTTAGAAAGTCTTGCGCGTAGGACAGCTGGAGAAGCAAAACTCATAGTGAAACTGAAAAACTCAACATTAACAAACATGGAAATCAGATCTATGCACACTAAATATACAGACAACATATACGACTATATCTAAAACACTACTTTTAGGTGAAACCATTAAAGAACATTTAGTTTAAATAAATTATATATATATATATATAGATGCATCCAGCCAATAAATACAGAAGATAAGAATTGTTTTAAATGAATTAAAATAAATAGAAATGACTTCACTCTCATAGCCTAAAACTAAAGCCCCAATAAAATAGTTCACAAGCCTCACAACAAACAATCACACCGCATATAATTAACAACCTCTGAACAACTAAACAAGCTGTAAACATTCAATTAATGAACTAATAGAAAAAGTTGATTGCAATGTAAAACGCATTGTTGTCTTGCCACAGAAATAAGCTCAGAGAAATGTCACTTACCAGGACGCTCTGGTCCCAGCCACACATAGAGGCTGTGTGTGATCTCTCCCCTGAGTGTGTGTGTGTGTGTGTGTGTGGGACAGGTGCAGCTCAGTTCTCCGGTCTCGTCCCACTGCTAGTCCAGATGGTAATGACTTCTCCTGCGAGTGCCTGAGATTGACTGACTAACTGAGCATGTTTGTCTGACTTGTTGAAGGCACTTTGGCCCCGCCCACTGACTCCTCCCACATCAGTGTCACTGACCCCGCCCCCAGAGGACATGATCTAACAATCACTCCATTGCTGCTACACACACACACACACACACACCTATTGCTTTTATATGAAGACAGTTATGCATATTATAATCTAACCCTAACCTATATCCTAAACCTAACAGAACACTTTTTTCGAAAAATGCATTTTTACCTATAAAAAACAACAACTATTTATTTTCATGCCATTTTCACAATTGAGGACGTCCCCAAGGTTTTGGGACTTTTTGTCAGGTTTAGCTCACTTACAAGTCCCCAAAATATGGCACACACACACACACCTACTGTTTTCATTTGAAGACAGTTATGAATATTAAACCCTAACTCTAACAGAAAACGTTCTGCATTTTTACCATAAAAAAAACATTTGCACAATTGAGGACCCCCCCCCCCCCCCCCCCCCGCACACACACACACACACACACACACACACACACATTTTCTGTCTTGTCCGATACTTGGATCGCATGTCCACTTGTATGAGAACACGAGTCAGTGTTTGTGTCGACACACAGCTTGTATGCTGACCCGAGTCAGTGTCCGGGGGATTGAGCGCTGCGTCGACACACACACACACACCCGGAGCTGAGCTGAGCTGCTGCTGCATCGACACACACACACACACACACACACGGAGCTGAGCTGCTGCTGTCAGCGGAGAGTGAACATGTTCCAGCGTCTCGCTCTCGTCCTGGGGAGGAAGGATGTCCTGTGACGGAGACTCCGTGACGAAGGCCGTTTACTGGGAGATCCTCTTTTACACACGACTCCCACTGTTCCCACAATGCTAACGCTCTCCGGTGCGGGACTCATTCCTGAGAGCGCTCCGACTAACTCATACGTGCACATTTCTATACATAGAACAGTCAAAAGTTTTGGATCGATGAGATTTATAATGTTTTTAAAAGAAATCTCATCATCATATATTAGAGTGATTTCTGAAGGATCATGTGACACTGAAGACTGGAGTAATGATGCTGGAAATCACAGGAATAAATTACACTTTCTTAAAATAGAAAACAGTTACTTTAAATTGTAGTAATATTTCATAATATTACTGTTTTTTGTATTTTTAATCAAATAAACACAGCCTTGGTGAGCAGAAGAGACTCTTTCAAAAACATTTTAATCGTAGCGATGCCAAGCGCTTGAGCGGCGGTGTGCTCCAGATGTAGATCTCTGGCTGGTTTGGTGAAAACGCAGTGGAAATGAAAGCCAAAGGCCCTCAGCAGACACACACACACACACACACACTCATCACACACACAAACACTCTCACCCACCCGACATTCAGCTGGGGACGAGAGTTGACCACATCACACACAGCCCACTGCTTCCTGGAGAAGACTCGCCTGAAGATCACATTAGCCCAGACGGCCCACAGCTGTCTACACCAGACCCAGCAGAACACTCGGGCTGCTATATCAGATGATATTCACTAATATGACTCATTTTTCGGCATTCTTTTGCATGATGCTGTTTTCTTGCAGCGGCACTATAGCAGACTCTGCCAGAAGATGCACAGCAGTATTGGGCAGGACACAGCCGGTGTACAGGGCAACACCGAGGCCTCGTCCACACTCACCACTGTCCGTTCGAAGCGCATCTTTCCTCTCCGGTCCGGCCTTCGTCACACTGAGACGCCGTCTTTATTAATGAAAATGAAGCTTTTTGAAAACGCTCTCCAAAGTGGATACATTTTAAAGCGGTGTTTTCGTGTTGTAGTGTGGACTGAGGAAACTGAGGTATTTAAAAAACGATGATGCAACTTTAGTCATGTGATGCGTATCGAACCCATAGTTGTTCATGTTTATACGGTATTGTGCCTGTTATGTGCTGTTCACTTTCACACTGTTGCTGAAATTTGTTACTTCACACACTCTTCATATCACAGTCCTGCAGACATGACAGAAGATTCACTCGCATCTGCTAAACATGAGCAGTTTGAGCGTTTTAGACCGAACATATAATGGTGAGCGAGTGAAACCTGGTCGATCAGTGAATGAGGAGCAGGCGCCATTTTCTGGCATTTTCCAAAAGTTTCTCATCCGCACTGAAACGTCGGGAAACGCCTGAAACGCTAGTGTGGACGGAGAGCGTTTTTAAACGAAAGCGTTTTCAGATGTATCCGGATTAATGTAGACGTAGCCTTACATTCCCCTCTGAACAGCAGAGCTGAAACGGGGACCTGCGGGAGAACAGAGTTTGTCGTCCCCAATAAGATCCGCTTTAAGAGCCTTGAAGCCCATAAAAGGTCTGAAGCCTCCAGGGCTTGATCACACACACACACACACCTTCTCTTTCTCTGGCCGAGTCGAGGCCAGGGGGCAGGGAGGACTCGCAACTCTGAAGTCACATTCAAATGGACCTTTTTACTGTCTATTTAAAGGGTTTAATGTGGCCTGAAAGAAAACCAGCTGAACAATAGCAGGCAGAGGATCATCAACAGCACTGTTAGCTTTACAGAGAACTCATAACATGCCCTCACCACAGAGAAGAAGAGAAGAGAGGAGGAGGAAGAGAAGAGGAGTGGAAGAAGGAGAGGAGAGGTTCTACATATGAAGTGCCTGATGGAACCCTTTATGGTTCTACATATGAAGCGCCTGACGGAACCCTTTAAGGTTCTACATATGAAGCGCCTGACGGAACCCTTTAAGGTTCTACATATGAAGCGCCTGACGGAACCCTTTAATGTTCTACATATGAAGCGCCTGACGGAACCCTTTAAGGTTCTACATATGAAGCGCCTGACGGAACCCTTTAAGGTTCTACATATGAAGCGCCTGACGGAACCCTTTATGGTTCTACATATGAAGCGCCTGACGGAACCCTTTAAGGTTCTACATATGAAGCGCCTGACGGAACCCTTTAAGGTTCTACATATGAAGCGCCTGACGGAACCCTTTAAGGTTCTACATATGAAGCGCCTGACGGAACCCTTTAAGGTTCTACATATGAAGCGCCTGACGGAACCCTTTAAGGTTCTACATATGAAGCGCCTGACGGAACCCTTTAAGGTTCTACATATGAAGTGCCTGACGGAACCCTTTATGGTTCTACATATGAAGCGCCTGACGGAACCCTTTAAGGTTCTACATATGAAGCGCCTGACGGAACCCTTTAAGGTTCTACATATGAAGCGCCTGACGGAACCCTTTAAGGTTCTACATATGAAGCTCCTGACGGAACCCTTTATGGTTCTACATATGAAGCGCCTGACGGAACCCTTTAAGGTTCTACATATGAAGCGCCTGACGGAACCCTTTAAGGTTCTACATATGAAGCTCCTGATGAAACCTTTTAAAGTTCTACATATGAAGACAGTAAAGTACTCACAGTACACACAAAACATACTATACACATAATAAATAAACAAATCCCCCCCCAAAAAAAGCCAGCAGGAACATGGCACCTGGATTGAACCGAGTGTAAGGGTTGTAGCATGTGTGTGTATACACACACATGTGATGCAGATACGCTGATCTGCACGTGTTCCGCACGTTCTGCAGACGACACCCCTCCCAGTGCGTTTCATGTGGGGTAACGGGGCAACAGGCTCTAATCCCTGCGCTTCAGCCCCACTTCCTCAGAGCACCATCTGGAGATGCGTGTGCGCTCACCACAGTGATTAATACTGGGACCAGACAGATACTCTCTAAACTAAAAGAGGAACGTGCTAAATATGGCACATGTGCTATTAAACTGTTTATATTGATGATTGAATTCTCAGGATTCACCTATATTAAATATTGAATAAACCCTTCTTAAGTAAACAGTGAGTGACAGTGCTCTCGAGAGCACCTTAAATGGTTCCGTCAGGCGCTTCATGTATAGAGGCTTTTATGGGTTCCCATCATGGGATCATTTTATGGATTTAGTCTAAATACTTAAATTCATTTTTTTCAATTAAATTTTAAGTATTAAACAGCTTGTAAAAATATTTCATCACTAGAAAAAGAGGAAATCCCCCCTTCAAACATGAATGAATTTCTCTTTATATAGAATCTTTTCTATAAAGAACCCAATATATGACTATATTTAGTCAACATCTTAAGTGATGAAAATATGAATTAAAATAGATGATAATTTTTGATTGCAACAAATCAAGAGAATAAAGAGTAAGTGTCCATAATATCATGACTTACTGAAGATACAATTTAATTTGATTAGTTTGTTGACTAGACATATTACTCAAATCAATCACATACTGTGTATATATATATTGATAGAATATGTTGATAGAAACCAGCAGGTAATAAATGTATATATATATATACATACATTTATTACCTGCTGGTTTCTATCAACGTCTGTGAATGATAGGGATGCTTTAATCCTGCAGACATACTTCACACTGTTCACACACACACACACACACACACACACACACAGCTCCACCCGAATGAGCCTCATTAGGATTAGCTGAAGTCATTAAGAAAGCAAACAGTTCAGCAGGAGAAAAAAATGAGGGCAAAGCAAAGGTTTAAGATATTATATTATATAAGACTATATACACAACTCCACCATTGGAAATCAAAACTACATTTACACAACTGTAAGGAAAAGCTTTTTGTAATACCTCATGCTGTTCTCTGTCTCTACATTATAGTAAAATGTAAATGTATTAAGTTGACAGACTATTTAAATCAAATTGGGGTTGGCTGTATTAACTGCTACACACACACACACACACACACACACACACACACACACACACACTAGCTGCAGTTATGTTGAGTTGATAATAGAGTCCATGTTAAATGAGTTTGCCCCGCCGGCACACACACTTCCCCTCCTCTACGCGTCTCAGATCTTTACACGAAACAGACATAGTGTTCCTGTACACCCCCTACACACACACACACACGCACACACTCAAACATCTCCCCATCAAAGCAACAGAGAAAAGTGTGTAGGATGAACAAAGTCAGTAATCACACACGCTCTTCTCTTTACTCTCCAGTGACTTCATCAACATTCAGGAGAAACGGCTTTAAGAAAACATGTAACTGTTTAATGAGACCTGACTATAGCAAAAGATGATCAGAACAAGACTTGCGTTTATCTGCGCGCGTACA
This sequence comes from Tiaroga cobitis, assembly GCA_030578255.1. Taxonomy (NCBI): domain Eukaryota; kingdom Metazoa; phylum Chordata; class Actinopteri; order Cypriniformes; family Leuciscidae; genus Tiaroga; species Tiaroga cobitis. The sequence continues at coordinate 4,132,439 of CM060606.1, forward strand.
CACACACACACACACACACATACACAGATACACACACACACATACATACACACACACACACACACACACACACACTCAGATACACACACACACACACACAAACAGGCGCACACATCTTTGTGGGGACTCTACACACACACACAGACAGACACACAGACACACACACACACACACACACACACACACACACATACACTCAGATACACACACACAGACAGACACACACACACACACACACACACATACACTCAGATACACACACACACACACACACAAACAGGCGCACACATCTTTGTGGGGACTCTCCACACACACACAGACAGACACACAGACACACACACACACACACCCTGAGTGTGTGAATGTTAGGAAATATTTAGTTTGTATCTCTGCCACACACTCGTGTCTGCACATCTCCTCCGCAACAAGAGTGTGTGTTGTGCAGTGGATTCAAAACAAATCAAAGGCTATTATTTATTATTTTTAGGGAAGCTATTATTAATAATAATTAAGAATAATGGCATTCATTAAAATAACTAAAATATATAAGAGAAAAATAGAAGTATAATGGCTCATATATATTCACCCTTTAATAAAATATTATTACAAATAAGTTATAGATTTTGTAGTCATATTGCGTAGTTTAGCTTGGAGTCGGTTGTTTTATTTCTGATAATAACGCAATGAAACATGACAAATTGTGCGACATCATTTTTGCCCAGACTGTCATATAAAGAAATGATGAACACGTGCAAAAACAAGAGAGAACCGACAGGATATTAATAAGTGACTGTGTTGTAGTCAATGTTTGCTTTATCCTGTCAGATTATTGATTTTATGTTCAGTTTTTCTCGTAGTAAAATAAAACCTGTAACTGTAGTTTGTCTTTTCTTGTCAGTTAATTTTGCCAGATAAATACCGAAACCCAGTTTAGTGTTTCGTTCTTGCTTCATATTTATAATATTTCGTATCGTAACATATTTCAATGGTTTCAATCAAACTTTTGGACACGACGGTATGAAGACGAGAGCATCAGACACGAAGAGGAGACTGTAATAAAGCCGTTTCACTGTTAAACGACTCCTGTTTATTGTAGCTCAGATAATATGTGTGAGAAAACATCCATCAAATCACTGCTGATGCACCAAATATGAATCAACAAACCATATGGCTTTTATGGTTTCATATCAATAAAGGTTTTAAAGCAGCGATATGGTTTTTTGCGTATTCCTTCTCAATAGACAATTTAGTTTGAGCAACTATGTCACACACATATGTAATATCATGTTATATAATCTAACAAAGCTTGTGTTTGGATGAGCCGTCATGCAGTTGTGGCGGTGTGTGTAGCGTGCCAGATGTGTGTTGAACACGCAGACTGTAATGATACGTCATGTTCAGTGTGACTGTGACATTAATCACCGTAAAATGACACATGATGAGTGTTTTGGATCAGAACTATGTGTGAGTGTGAGAGAAGGAACGAGCAATGGGTATGACAGGTGTGTGTGTGTGTGTGTGTGTGTGTGTGTGTGTGTGTGTGTGTGAGTCTGTGTGTGTGTGTGTGTGTGTGTGTGTGTGTGTGTGTGTGTGTGTGTGTGTGTGTGTGTGTATCTGAGTGTGTGTGTGGTGTGGTGCGCGAGTGTGTGTGTGTCTGACTGTGTGTGTGTGTTTGTGTGTGTGTGTGTGAGTCTGAGTGTGTGTATGTGTGTGTGTCTGTACGTGTGTGCGCGCGAGTGTGTGTGTGTATGTGTGTGTGTGTGTGTGTGTGTGTGTGAAAACCCGTTTTCTAAAGTTTGTGTCTTCAGGAATCCAAAACGCCATTGTCAAGTAAACGAACGGCCAAACCGCATAAAGAGTTTGACGTATTTAGTTGAAAAGGGTGTCGTGTAAACAGCCCATAAGAGCTCGTAACGAAAGCTTGAGCCGCTTATATGCAGATTAATGCAGTTATTAGAGATTGATGGACAGATTCAGCGTGTGTGAATTATCTGAGTGTGTGTGTGTCTCAACAGTGTCTGCTAATACACGGCTGTTTTTGAAGCAGTGAAACATACAGCTTAAGTTACGCTCTATACTGACTAATGTCGTGTAGCTTTGCAAGTGCGAACCTATTTTACTGATAACAGTATTTGTGTGTGTGTCTGAATGGTTTGTTGGCGTTTGAATGGGAGAGAGAAACATGGAAACATAGTAGTTTGACATTTTCACCCCATTGTGTGTGATATTCCTTGGCTTGCTCTGTGTCTTTGTGTGTTTTGGTTCTTTTGCTGTTGTAGGAGCTTCGAAGAAACTGAAATCATTTGGTGAAGTGATATGGACATGTAATGCGGTCAAAACCTGCCGGGAACTACTTAATAATAATAATAATAATAGTAATACATTTACTTCCGCTGTGCTTCTGATTACTGGAGAATCATTACTTACAGAGTTCTCAACCAATCAGAATCAAGCAATCAACAGCCCTGTAATATAAAACAAAATAATTTTGCCAAATACAATGGAATCTGTAAATGTGATATTGTAATAGAGACACAGAAACATACTGACATTAAAACATGTTAATTACATAGTGATAAATATTTAGTGATACATAGTGATAATATAGTGTAAATATTTCATGTAAAGATCTAGTTATATTGATGCGTCTGATTAAGCATCAATACAAATAATGCAATCCATAAAAATAATAAAAATTTGGCCAGTCCTCTGATCATGTGACGTGTTTCTGTTCTCACATACACACACACACTGATGGATCATGACATGGTAACACACCAGATTCAGTGTTTCCATGACTGTCCTGTTCAGATAATCGTCTTCATCAGCCGGAAAACTCTTTACTTTTGTTATTTCTTCTTCTTAGAAGCTTCGTCCTGTCGCGAAGGAACGACTGGCACACACACACACACACACACACACACACACACACACACAGAGCAGTAATGTCTCGATGGACAGCAGATCTTTCGGAGACGATGCCATTCAAGAACCATGACGATGCCATTCAAGAACCGTTCTTGGTTTTCAAGAACCAAGAACCT
>CM060606.1:4135582-4138082 GCA_030578255.1 Tiaroga cobitis
AGTTATGTAAGTGAGGAGAGCAAAATAAAGTAAACTGTGACATATTACACCCAATAACTCTTCACACAGTGACTACCAGTGACATTTATAAAGATGTGGGGACCAGAAATGATCGGACACTATAGCGAATAAACTGAGATAATGTGAGAAATGTTGAAGGTGTTTTGGTTTGACTGTTACATGAACCCAAACACTGACAGTCTGATTCTGTAATGAGAGTTAGTATGTTTAAAGCGGGCCTGTTTTCTGGGACTGGGAGTGTGCAAACATGCACTGGGAAAAACAATGAGTAAAAAATTACTTAATTTTTCTTTGGCACGTTTTTGCACGCATATTTTAAAGTAAATTTCACATGTGGAATTAAGTAAACTCTAATTAACTAAGTAATTTTAACTTGGCTAGTAAAAGGTTGAGTAATATCTATTTAGTTGAAGTTTCCTTTGCAATACATTTCACTCAAAACAATATAACATGGAATTAAAACGAACTTTTAAAGTATGCTTTACTTAGAAACATCAAAGTAATTATTACAATTGTGTGAAACACCAAATCTACATATCACAGTCACACATCATGAACGCAGAGTCCTCAACACTAGACATTTGGTGGATCGTTTGTGTGTTTGAATGTCATTTTGAGTGGAAAATGAACTCCAAAAGCCACAGAATGTCCAGTTACTGATAACAGCAGAAGCGATGATGATGATGATGATGATGATGATGATGATGATGATGAAACTGTAAAGCTGGAAAATAGCCACAAATCAGCCTCGTTAATTACTCAAGCCCCAGTGCATGATGGGAACACCAGTAGCAGAGAAGTGGAGTCATTTCACTTCATTTTATAACGTTGATATTTGCGCTTTCATTTCTACACGGTTGAATTGAGTAATATAGAATTTACTTTGTTTTTTTAATTCTTGCCTGAACTAACTTTTGCATGTTTATTACATTAGTTTATTCTGTATTTACTTCAGCACAGAGTCATGTTTAATTGTGGTTCTGCAAGCTTTGCATTTCACAGCAATTGCAAACCGTTCTGAACCAAACCTCTTCAAGCCGGACACACACACACACACACACACGAGTCTTTCAGACCAGCCGAACAACTCAAACTGAGACCAAAAACACTCTGATGCGTATTATACAAAGAGAGATCATCATTTTTTTCAATTATTATTCATATACACATACCAAATAAATAAATAAGGAATGAATGTAGTTCGCAGAATCAGATCTGGCCGACACTGAGTTGCTGTACATTTTCATGCAACTGTTCATAGTTAAAGAGTACACTTTTAAAAGTGAACTAATGTCAGATTAAAAGTTTAACTTCTAAGTATCATGGTTTATTAATATTTTGCTGTGCTTTAACAACGACACTTATTTTGATGTGTTGAACACACTAGAGGTAAAGATCATTTGAACCGTAGAAAGTTCATTTAATTAAATGTAGAAAGTTGCAACTTCATCATTAAAATGGGTAATTAGTTACATATTTAAATACATGGCGTACATTTAACATGGTCTATATTTTAGTTTATGCATATCAGTACCTAACTTTAACCATATTTCAAAGACAATAGAAATAATTATGAAATGACATATAAAGATGTTCTTACGTGGTTCAGAAAGCACAACAAATTCAGATAATTGCATTTAATCTAAACTTTAAACTAATACAGTTTCATTTCATTGCTATAAACATGCAATTCAGTTTATGACTTCGGCAACGCTTTAACATGAGTTAATGTGTTTATTTAGTAACATGAACTAACAATGAGCAAAACATTTGTTACAGTATTTATTAATCTTTGTTAATAATAATACAGCTGTTCATTGTTCATGTTAGTTCACAGTGCATTAACTAATGTTAGATTGTAATAACGTATTAGTAAATGTTGAAATTAACATGAACTATGATTAATAAATGCTGTCGAAGTGCAGTTCATTATTAGTTCATGTTTGCTAAGGTAGTAAGCTAATGTTAACTAATGAACGTATTGTAAAGTGTTACGAGGTTTCTTTAATAACACTAGTATAAAGTGAACTCTTTCTCCAGGGTTCGTTCCTATTTGCTCACAGCAAACTATGAGCACTCTGATTCCCAAAGCTTTCGACATGATTAAGCATAACGCAATACATGCATTTGTGTGTGTGTGTGTGTGTGTGTGTGTCAGAGAGAGCGACTACGATCCCCATAATTTGTCGGCATCAGACCTGTAATTACGCCGGCACTCCAGATCACACGCGGATGTTTCTGTCACTGTCCCTTTAAAACTCAATTAACCTGACAAACTCAATAACAGCACAGGAGGAGAATACACACACACACACACACCCAGAGCTGCGGACACAGAGAGAGAGAGAGAGAGAGAGAGAGAGAGAGAGAGAGAGAGAGAGAGAGAGAGAGAGAGAGAGAGAGAGAGAGAGGTAGAGAGAGAGAGAGAGAGAGAGAGAGGTAGAGAGAGAGAGAGAGAGAGAGACGAGAGAGAGAGAGA